>QANT01004728.1:0-70708 GCA_003254885.1 Purshia tridentata | reverse complement strand
ACGAGGACCAAATTTGTTTTTGGAGTAAAACTCAATGACTAAAATCAGAATTTTGAAATCACGAGGACCAAATTTGTTTTTGGAGTAAAATACAGGGACTAAAAACATATTTAACCCTAATTTAAAAGGTGGTCTAGAGTGGGGAAAAAAAAAAAAAGGTGGTCTATTGAAAATATTAACGGTAAAAAAATTAAAAATATCCAACGGTTAAAACATGTGAAAGGAGTCGGACCAAAAAAAAAAAAATTTAAGAGAAAATGGAGTAACGGACACATGAAACGCACCGCCAAATTTTTATTTCCTCGGCCAAAAAGGAAAGAAAAGCGCCAAATTGGTACATAAGGAACAGGGCGCGGGACATCTTAACTCTAGATGGAACAAAGAAATTCAAGCAGCCAAACGGTCAAATCTTTAGGGTTTAAACCGACCTCCGAGTCCTCACACGTTGTTTTACTCAAACAGAGGCCCAAAAAAGAGCGGGAGAGAGTCTCACTCCACTGAGCTTCGTTCCCTTGCTCTCTCGCTAATCGAGGTAGCACAACAATGTCGCCCTTGGGCGTTCGCCAGCTCACAGTGCTCGGCGAGTTTAAGCCCTTCGGATTAATTGCCGAAGCTGTTGACGGAAAGCCGATCGATAATGTTACGGACAAGTACGATTACTTCCTCTTCGACCCCGAAACCGTTCGAGAAAGAGACGAAACTGACGACGACCACGACGCGTCGGGCTACGCGTTGAGCAATCGATGTGATCACGAGCTTTTTATTCGAGGAAATCGGTAAAGTTTCTTAATATTTCTGTTGTTCGGCTACTCGGAAAATGGAGGAGAAAATTGATATTGAAATTGAAGTTCTAAATGTAGCGACGCCTAGTTTTCGGTAACTTTTTTCTTAAAATGTAACAGGATCATATGGTCAACAGGTGCACGAGTGTTCAAGAGATTCACGTTGCCATCTCCAGTAATCATGGTACATTAATATGCTTGAATTTGCTTCCTTACATTGATATAGTTTTGTTTTGATATGACAAAAATTTTGAATATAAATTTTAGGCTTGCTGGTGTCGTCTGGGTGATATGGCGGAGGCTCTTCTGTGTGTTTTACAAATTGCTTCTCTAACAATCTACAACACATCGGGTGAGCAAACCAGTAGATGTTCGAAGATGATAGGAAACAAAATTAAACAAAATTGAACAAAATTCTCCTTTGTTTTCTGTTTCTTTAACAGGTGAAGTCGTATCCATCCCTCTCTCTCCGACCATCACATCAGTATGGCCTCTTCCATTTGGTTTGCTACTCCAGCAAGCAGCTGAACTGAGTTCAACCACACACGTTTCTTCTTCATCTTCAAGCCCTTTGTTTGGTGTGCGAGATATATCCCGTCCTAGAAGAGAAGCTGGACACAGTCCACAGCATAATTCCGTTTTTGCTAGTGCACTTGATCACATTGTTAAGGCAGAAACAAGTTCAATGTCCTCACATCTAATCCTGAAAGACCCATTGGAAGAACCGCACGTATGTTATTGAACTTCCCTCTCAACATTTTTCAAGTCTTAGCATCTCTATTTCATGTTCTTCGTTTTCTTTTTAGTTGACGCATTTGATACTCAAAATGTTTCAGTTGGCTTATGTTGAAGAAAGAGGGAAATTGAACATAATGAAGGAATTTGATGAAACAACTATTTGGACGAGTGATCGAATTCCCCTTATGGCATCTTATAATACAGGTTTCTTAGATGTTTACATTGTCAACTCCATGTTGATTCCCCTTTTGTTGTTCTTGTGTTACATTCATACATAATATTGTCACATTTTATACAGGAAAGATGCAACACTCTGTGTGGGTTGCGGAAACCAGTAATTCTAACCTTGAAACGGCGAGTTCTAATTTTTTGGATGCAATTCCTGCCGGTGTTCTAGCAAAACAATTCTCCTTTCGTAGAATATGGCAAGGGAAGGGTGCACACACAGCAGCTTGCAAGGTGCCTTAATTTTTTTTTTCTTTAAGTTTGTAAGGTGCCTTTTAGTTTTGGAATGCTCTAGCTTCTATTGGAATAAAATTAACATAGGGTTTAATCTACTAGTATAGATGTGATGGTATTTTGTTCATGTTATTTTAGCTTCCTATTCTTCTGATTTAACTGCTGTAAATATATGTCAGGTTTTTCTAGCTACTGATGATGATGCAGCTCCTGTTATTTGTTTTCTTCACCAAGAACAAAAGAAGTTGCTGTCTGTAAGGCTACAAAGTGTTGAGATAAATAATGAGATTCTCTTTGACATTAAACCTGACATGAGCTGGAGCATACCTGCAGTTTCAGCGGCACCTGTGATTGTTACCCGCCCTAGGTAGGGTTGCATTTGCAGTTAATTTTTTTCTTTAGTCTGTTTTGTAATTTTATATATATGACTCTTTCTGTTTACTTTGTCCAGAGCGAAAATGGGACTGCTGCCATATTCAGACATGCTTGTTTTGGCTCCTGAAAATGCCCTTCTTCTCTATGTAAGCCATACTAATTTGGTGGTTTTTATCAATTGACTAACTCATAGTTAGTCTGTCTAATGGACCAATTAGTACATGGAATTGGATGCAAATTCAACTTCACTTCTAGTGTTAATGAATCGATCAATCAAGAAACTATAATATTTTTTTTAGTGTCATAGAAGAGTTCCTTAGGAAAGGTCCCCCTCCCCCTCACGCTCTATCTCTCTCAATAGCCTGTATCAGTTTGCAACATTTGTACAATCAACCTTTTCTTTTTTTGCAGTCAGGGAAGCAATGCCTGTGTAGGTATATGTTGCCTTCTTGTTTGAGCAAAGGCCGGTTTTCACAAAATTTAGAGTTTGCAGAAACATCTGTTTCCCAGGGCCTGAGGATTGTAGGACTGGCTGATGCTGTTGAGGGGCGTATCAATGTTACAGTAAATAATGGGCAGGTAATATGACTTGGATTGTATGTTTATGGTTGTTGTTACTTATTAATTTCATATGTGTGTTCAAAAAGTCAAACTATTGTTGATACATTTTGATGTAAAACATAGTCTTGTCTATTCTTGGTATTTGTAGTGACCTTCTGATGTCTTTATTAATTTAAGTTACTTGCTATGACAGCTATTGTTATGGTCTTGACTTGATTATTAGTTATTTGCTCAGATGTTTCGGTGCGTATTACGAAGAAGCCCTACATCTTCTCTGGCAAATGATTGCATCACAGCTATGGCTGAGGGGCTCAGTTCCAGTTTCTATAGCCATTTTCTTAGTCTGCTTTGGAAAGATGGTGACTTTGCTTATTTATCAGAAGCTGATTCTAGTGTTCATTCAGAATGGGACTCTTTTTGTAGCATCATTATGCAAATGTGTGGATCTAGTTCCACTTTTAAAAAGATTTCAAATCCAATGCCTCAGTCATCTTGGGAGTTTCTTATCAGCAGTACATTTCACAAAAATTACTGCAAACATAACTTTCTTACTCAAACTTCTTCTGTAATGTCATTGGATGTGCCCAGACTGGACTCCTCTCGGTTAAATTCAGTTGGTACACAAAGACTGGAAAAAACATTTTACTCTGAGCCGCTGATGGAGAGTTTACATTGTTTGCATGCAGTATATGAGAGCCTTAAACTGAATAATCTTCGCAAGCGGTGTGTCTTATCTTTTGTATCCTTATTGCTTGTTAAACGTTCTTTTAACTTTTTATTGACTTGTACTCTTTAAATTTTCTTTAATTTGTACTCTAATTGTCACATAGGGACTTGGAGCTTCTGGGATTTCTATTATGCTATATTGCTAAGTTTCTGGGTGAGGAAAGCTATGTGGACCATTACATTCGTGACTTTCCAGGCCTTTCAAATAGTGTTGGGATATGTGAAACATCCTTATCACAGGAAACTCCTCCAAGTTTATTCAGATGGCTTGAAAACTGTTTGCTACATGGATATAATTCAGCTAATATCAATGATCTTCCACCATCGATTTGCAAAGAAGGAAATTCTGTTGTCAGCTGGGCCCGGAAGATAGTCTCATTTTATAGTTTGTTATCTGGTGCTAAACATATAGGGAAGAAACTCTCATCTGGTGTTTACTGTAATATTGCCATGGGATCATACTGCACAAATGAGGAACTCACAGTTCTGGCAATGGTTGGTGAAAAGTTTGGACTGCAACAGCTTGACTCACTGCCTTCTGGTGTGTCTCTTCCTTTGCGACATGTAAGTAAGCCACAATCTCATAGTTGATAATCATTTATTGAATCCACTGAGTTCCGATAATGTCTTGGACAAAATATCAGATTTTTTACTGTTATTTTCTTTTACTTTTCTTTGGAAGAATGCAATTTTTGTTTATTGCTGATCAGTATTGCAATATTACCTTGTTATCAATTTTTGTATCTTTAATTTTCCTTTATCAACAGAATCATTTGTTTTTGCATTCATAGGCATTGGGTAAGTGCCGGGAATCTCCTCCCACGGGTTGGCCTGCAGCTGCATATGTGCTTCTTGGTCGTGAAGATTTGGCTTTGTCATGTCTGGCATGGTCATGCAAATCTAAGGAACTTGAAACCCAAACTAATGTGAACTTAATCTCTATGTCTACACCTTACATGCTGCATCTGCATCCAGTGACAATTCCTTCTGAAGTTTCTGATACAATGGGGTTGGAAAATACTAAGTTTGAGGATGCAGATTCTGTTGATGGGTCTATGACGGATGGTATGGAGCATATATTCAACTCTAGCACACAGTTGCGCTATGGTCGTGATTTGCGACTGAATGAGGTGAACTTTGGTTCTTTGTACTTTATTTTATCTTTTAATATCCTAACATTTGGATCATATTATTATGTTGGAGTGGCTGCTCTTTTGTTTATAGTCATTATTGTGTTGCTCTTTCATATACACACAAAGCAAGTGTGTTGGAAGTGCATGTGACTACATGTAAGATGTTTAAAGGTCATAATGGAACTTGTTGATGTGTATAAAGGTCCTAATGGAACTTGTTGATATATAAAGGTCGTGGTGGAATTTGTTGAAGGTTTGCCATTTTTTCATACTGTTTGTACGCATGCAGTAACACTGCTAGCTTTAGTGTATCTGATTATGATGTGGAAACTTTGTCGGGTAACTAATTTCTAATTTTCTGTTGACATTTTGAACACCTGTAATAACATCTGAAATTTTCCTCTAATCTACTCTTTGGCAATTTGAATCCCTTTTGCTGGGTTGGTCTGTGTAATCTGATTAAGTTTGAGCTCTAGCATTACAAAGGTATCCAGTTATTGATATGTCCATTCTTCACGATGCAAAATTTGTACTGATTATGTGTCTCCACTTTCCAACTTCTAAATTCGTAAATCTTGCTCTGTTTCCCACTGGCATCAAGAATTTCTGTAATTGCTGGTACCACTATTTTCTACCTCTATGCATCAGAGGGTTAATGCAGGTGACTCTAAGGTTGATGCCAAAGTTCACAATTGATGAATATACAGTTCTATTTCAGCAATAGTTATTGGTTGGTTGTGTCTTACCTGTTTTTCATTAGATTTATTCCCTGTTTTATTTGTGCTGATTTCGTTCCTGAATTGTAGTGTTTTATGCACTTCTGAAAGTGACTTTAACTAATACCAGGTTAGACGGCTCCTGTGCTCAGCAAGACCTGTGGCAATTCAAACATCTGTTAATCCTAGTGCCTCTGATCAGGACCTCCAGCAGGTAGACCTTATTTTCTATCCTATATTTATGTTGAATTTTTAGTTCATTTTCATGATTTTTTTTTCCTGCTATTCTGTTAACTAAAATGGTAACTGATAATGTACTTATAATAGTTTTTTTAAAAATAAAATAAAATTACTTATGCCTTCTTAGAAAACAAGTTAATTTGTAGTAGTTCTTTGTTGATCATACTCAGATAAGAGATAAAAATGTCTGTAAATGTTTTGAAAATATCAAAGTTGACCTCCTTTGTGCTAAAAAAACTCACTTTTTTGGACACTTAGAACTCGGTTATTCAGTTCTTTAATCAAAATGAAAAGAGCTTCATGATTTTTCTTAATCATACATTTTATAAACTCATTGTAGCAGATTAAACTTGCACAGGCCCAGCTCACTCGGTTATTTAGTTCTTTAATCCTATTGCCATCTCTGCATTTTCTTGATTTTCTTCTTTTGTTCTAAAGGCCCAGCTATGGCACCTTGCACAAAGGACCACTGCCCTTCCTCTTGGCCGTGGGGCATTCACGCTTGCGACCATATATACACTTCTAACAGAGGTACCTTTTCTTGGTCTCTGTGTGTGACATCTTTTCTACTACATTGACTGCTTAAAGATAAACTAATACTCTCTCTCTCTCTCTCTCTCTCTCTCTCTCTCTTCTTTCTCTTTCTTCTAGGCCTTTGTAGTCCCAAAGCTTGTTTTAGCAGCTCGGTTGCCTGCTCAGCAAAATGCAACTGTATGTTCATATTATGTTCTTTCAGTAATAGTATTTCTTTTATACCATGTTCTTTGGGATTGTAGTTTTCTTTCACTGATATATTGTCTCATATATTCAGATAATCTTTTAACATTTGTTCTTTCACTGAAATATTATATCTTTAACGACATATTCATGGATGTGAAGCTTGTCATTGCCCTGACCATAATACTATTTGCTCTTGACATAACCTATACCATAGTTATAGGAATTAAGTAAGTTGAAGTCAACGTACATGAGCCTATGAAACTTCCTTCAATTATAATATGTTTTAAATCAATATCTGGTGGAGCCAGGTTACAGAGAAAGGAAGCAGAGAGCAAAAATGGTAAGATTGTAAAAGTAAATTCAATTTTCATTCCCTCCATACCAGAAAATGGTCGTACAGAGGTTTTATATCAACCTAAAGCAAAGGGACTACTCATCAAGAGACACGTAGCAGGACATATTCCCTATTCTATGAACACGGTGAAAATATTGTAAACAGCTGGCTAAGTAACTAAGCGACAAAATAGATATATGCAGAAGCATATCCTTCAACGGTATAGAAATAGCATTGTGACATTAGCTGCAGAGAGGTAGCTCAATGAAATGGTCTCATCAATATCAATTTGTGTTTTCCAAAGTTTATAATTAGCGTATTGAAGACATTTCTAGTGATTTTTTTCCTGAAATATGTAGTTTATAGTTAATATAGAAAATGGTAAAATATGCATTTTCTTGTTATCTCGAGTATAATATGGTACGACTTATCTGTTTTTTACATTGGAGTACTATTGTGTTCTATATCTTATGTATTTTACACCTTATTATATTCTGTCTTATATAATATATATATATATTTTTTTATAATGAAAGGTCAATCTGGACCCCAATGTAAGGAATATACAAGAAATAAAATCTTGGCCCGAATTCCACAATGCTGTTGCTGCTGGACTAAGGCTGGCTCCTCTTCAGGTTTTTTCCTCCTTATGTTTTCATTAAATCATATAGCATTCGTATTATCCTGAGTTGTATAGTATGAAAGTTTATTCCATTATTGAATTACTTTTTTGGTAATTGGATTTATGTATGTGTGTTCTTACCTTGGGACTATACAAAGCTAGATGGTTTTCTGTTTATGCTTACATTATATATCCTATTTTCAGTTCATTCCTTCCCCCCCCCCACAAATCACTTATGTTATATGTGTAGTTTTGATGTTTATATAGTACTTCTTGAGTTTTGTGTCACATATCTCTTGGCTTTATATTTTCAGGGAAAAATGTCAAGAACGTGGATCGCATATAATAAACCAGAAGAGCCAAATGCTATTCACGCTGGACTTCTCCTTGCGCTGGGATTACATGGTTATCTGCGTGTTTTAGCTATTACTGACATATATCAGTATTATGCACAGGTTGTATTCCATGACATTATTATCTTCATTGAATCTCAGTTCCTTGAGTTGGTCTTTTACCTGATTAAAACTTAAAGGATTTGGGGCATTTTAAATTTGTATCTACTCATATTTTCTTTTCAACTCTTGTGATTTAGAGTAGTAGAGGAATAATACTGCTGGTTCTTCCTTGGGATTGTTTGACTTTTGGGGCTTCACTAGATATTGTCTAGAGAATTTATATAAATTTTTATGCCGGATAGCTTTGCATGAAAGGCAGAGATGTGAGCATTAGAGAGAGAGAGAGAGAGAGAGAGAGAGAGAATGCCTAGCTTTCTGTTCCTTATTCATTGCCATCTCATCGTCTATGTTTTTCCTTTTGTATTTATTTCTAGACTTGGTGTCTGATTTTTCTTTCTTGATGCTTAAATTTTTAGGAACATGAAATCACAACTGTAGGACTCATGCTTGGCCTGGCAGCTGCTTATAGAGGGACTATGCATCCAGCAATTTCTAAGGTATTGCTCATATGCTTGCTTGATCTTCTTTTCTTTGCCCTTTTTCAGTTGAACATCAAAGTTATAACCCTCTCTTCGTGACTGAAAAATCTCAATATAATTCATCTTATAAACCTTTTGTTGCATGTCATTATAGTTTCTTGAGTCGGTGAATGGACTAGTTCATTATTCTTTTCAGTATGTCTCGATCATTGAGTGCATATTTGGAGACGCCGAGTGAATTTATTATGTTTATTTGGTTATATTTATTTGGGAGGGAAGCGATACATTTGAAGGAGCTAGTTGAACAGGATTCAAACTTAAGTTGTGTGGTTAATTTTTTCATTGAAATGCTTAGGCATGGATTAATCATTCATTCTTCCCTTAGCTAATCGATTGAATTTCCATTTTTTTTTCATGTTTTATACATATGCCTATGCTGCCTGTAGTATTTAACCTCGTCTTATTACAATTTTGTGACAGTCTCTTTATGTTCATATACCTGCTCGCCATCCATTTTCATTTCCAGAGTTGGAGTTACCGACGCTTCTGCAGGTATCCATTGTGCTATTGTTACTATATTACTCTCAATTATGACTCTTATGCATCCTAGGGGTATTTTTGAACCAATTATAAGTATATGTTAAACCATACCTTCTACTAGGGGGCATACTTGTGTTAGTGCATAATGCTACTACATTTGTGAATTTTACTTTCTTCACCTTCTTAGCTCGTTTTACATGATAAAGCTCTTGATTCTTTATTTACTAGCATGCTAGATATTTTGGTCATCCTCTACATTTTTATTCTAACCTTGAGGTCATTATTGTTTTTGTTACAGTCAGCAGCTCTAATGTCAGTTGGGCTTCTTTACGAAGGATCAGCACACCCGCAAACAATGCAGATTCTTTTGGTTTGTTCTGTTTTTTTTTTTTTTTGTTGCTTCCCTAGTTTGTACTTTTTTGCCCTTTAATATTCATAATGTTCTACAGATATTTGAAAAAACACTGTTGATTGTCAATATGTGGAGTTGAGTTGATGCTTATATTTTTTTGTTAAAGAAAAGCAAGCAAACTGATTTCTTGATTGTAGCTAGAATCTTTTTGCTGAAGTGTGGCGGACATATTTCAAATTTTCTTATCCTTTTCTTCGTACCTGTGCCTGATCTTTGCTTACTTTTAATCACCAGGCATTATTGAAATTGTAATAGCAAAATGTTTCTTATATATGTCAGTTAAAGTATATGTGCTTCGTTTTATAATTTATTAATCTAGTGAATGGATGGCTTGTGTACAAGATGCATTCACCCTTTTCATGAGATATTATGTTTTATTTATTTATTTATTCTTTTTAGTGGGTGATTGATGTTTCCTACAATCTTACATTGATTGTAAGGTGCCTTGCAGCTGACTTTGTATGTTACATAATTCATGTTTACAGGCTGAGTTAGGACGTAGAAGCGCAGGTGATAATGTACTAGAAAGGGAGGGTTATGCTGTTTCTGCAGGATTTTCATTGGGGCTTGTTGCGTTGGGTATGGATGTTAGATGCCTAAATCAATTATTTTGAAATGTGGCCATAACTAATGGATGTTTAATGAAGGTCGGGGAGAAGATGCTCTTGGTTTCATGGACACAATGGTTGATAAATTGTTCCATTACGTTGGTGGAAAAGAAGTTCGTAATGTATGCTGTGAATCCATATCTCTTTCATTGTTCTATGTATTTTTTAATTGTGTATAATTTGAAAATGTTTGAACAATACCGCAGTTTCATTATCTCTGCCCTAAATGTTTTGAATAAGAATTGCGTCATATCATTCATTGTATTCAATTGTGGTTATTCTAATTTGAAATTAAACTGTTGACCTGCATCAGGATAGATCCATTTCATCAACACTATCAGCAGATGAACACAATCGTGCTGCTGCGCAGGTTGAGTTTTCACACTAGCTTTGCTGTAATTTTACCATTACTTGATAATGCATCTTTAAACCAAGGGCTATTTGTTTTTCGTTTTCTTCAGCAGCTGATATGTACATTTTTTTCCATGTTAATATTTCTTCTAGATGATGGATGGAACTGCAGTCAATGTTGATGTCACTGCACCTGGAGCCACAATTGCTCTTGCTTTAATGTTTTTGAGGGTAACTTCCAGTGAAGTTGATACTGCTTTAATGCTTCCACTAGCTTACCTGTCTGCATGAAGATTTTCTCACGTAGCTCTGTTTTTGTAATAGACTGAATCACAGGCAATTGTGTCTAAGCTCTCTATTCCTCGTACACAATTTGAGTTGCAATATGTGAGGCCTGATTTCATAATGCTTCGTGTCATTGCTCGAAATTTGATAATGTGGAGCAGGTACTGCGGGTCTTTCAATCCAGATCTATATAGCTACTCTATAGACATAATTTGACAACATTTTGTTGTAGGATTCATCCTTCCCAAGATTGGATACAGTCTCAGATTCCTGATATTGTCAAAAATGGTGTCAAATGCCTTGGGGATGATAATGATATTGATGAAATGGATGCTGAATCATTTGTGCAGGCATATGTCAATATAGTGGCTGGAGCCTGCATTTCTCTTGGTAAGAAGTGATCTCTATTTTTTATTGATCTTATGAGAATAACATTTATTTATATGATTGTATCTGACTTGGTGGCTTATTTATGTAAATTTTAATTTGATTTTATAAGATGTAATGAATGTTCTTTTAGCAAGCTAGAAGGATATGCCTCCTGAAATTTTTGGATCAATTTGTTCAATGATATCATACCTGGGTACATATTTAGTTATTTGGTATATAATTGCTGTTTTATTTGGTAACATTAAAGTAAAATGTTCCTTATGTTCTTTAGTAGTTTATTTGTATTTGGATATTCATGCAAAAATTTAGTAGAGTTTAGGCAAATGCACTGTGTTTCTTTTATCTTGAAGTTCATTATCATTATCATGGGCAGGGTTGAGATATGCTGGTACAAAGAATGGAAATGCACAGGAGTTACTGTACAACAATGCTGTTTACTTTCTAAATGAGGTCTGACGTTTGGCATGATGTTGCTCAACTTATAATTATCCATGCATTAGTTTTATATAATTTATTTTATATTTTTAGATCAAACCAGTTTCTGCTGCCAGTGGAATCTTCCCAAAGGGATTGTCTCACTATGTTGATCGGGGCACGTTGGAGATATGCCTTCATCTCATTGTTCTTTCTCTATCTGTGGTAAATGGATTTTTCAATCTTATTTTTCCTGTCTTCTACTGTTTTCTATTATAAATTCAGTTATGTCTGGTGCTAATGCTCTGAGAGTGCAGGTTATGGCTGGTTCTGGACATTTAAAAACCTTTAAGCTCTTGAGATTTCTGCGCAACAGAAATTCTTCAGATGGACATGTTAATTATGGTGTTCAGATGGCAGTAAGTTCCTTGACTGCTTATCGTTTGATCTAATATCTCTTCTTTAAATATTCATTCTTTTGCTTTAAAATTCTTTGACGCCAGACCCATTGTTGGTCTTGTTGACAAGATTTTCATGGCTCCCCTTGAACATGTGAGTAGATGCAAATCCTTATATAGCCAATAAATTGTTTTAGATGTTAGGTGCGGATGCAAAAATTATAAGCTGTTGTTTAGATTAGACAAGTTTACTTGGTTGTGTGCTTTAGGGAATATTATTACACAATGCAAAAAGACAGGGGGTCTCATTGCCCCTTCTGTTTCAGCCATGAATTTAATAATACTTATTAGACAGTTGGAATGCCCTTACAAATGCTGCAAAGTTCATTGGGTCAACAGCAGCTGAGGATTTTTTTATTTTAATAATTTTGTTATCAGCAGAACATAGGTTAATATATGAAAAGGTGGTCAGTTCTATCATGTGACCTGCAATTTGCTTAGCATTTTTATGAGGAATCCTCAATATTAAAATAATTTCAAATGCAGTAGAAGTTCTGTCCTCTGTCACTCTTGACATGCATGAGATAGGTATTTGAGATGAAATCAACATTCATGTGTTTTTTTTTCCAATGAATGACACTAGGTACACACTTATACATTTTAATTTGAAAGTCGAGTATGTTGATGGGCTGTATTCTATTTCAATGTAAATTTTGTTGCATTTGTGACTCTAGGTTAGCCTAGCGATTGGTTTCTTGTTCCTTGGTGGAGGAACGCGGACATTTTCAACGAGCAACAGCTCAATTGCCGCTTTGCTGATTACTCTCTACCCACGCTTGCCTACCGGACCAAATGATAATCGATGCCACCTCCAGGTACAATAAATGCTGTAAAGTTGAAAGGTTTGCTCAGGCATCACATACATGATAACTCTAATATTTAATTTTTCTTTTTAAAAATGTACATTTGATTGGTTTTATTTCATTTGGTCCAATATCAATTATACTTGTACATTTGGACAGCTCCTGCAAATGTAAGGAACTGTCCTTATGTGGATTTTAAATAGAAATGGCTAGACCAAGAAACTTATGATTTTTTGGGTCAAATACCTTGCTTCAGAGCCTACAGTCTCCAACTGTGTCATGCCAATAGAAAGGGCTTGCTTCTTCATCCCATGATATCTGATTGTCTGTTCTTTTAGTATCATGTTTTTCTGATGGAAGTGAATTTTCAGGCATTTCGGCATTTGTACGTACTTGCAGCGGAAGCTCGCTGGATCCAGACAGTTGATGTTGACACTGGTCTACCCGTATATGCCCCACTTGAAGTTACCATTAGGGAAACTGAACATTATGCAGAAACAAGTTTTTGCGAGGTTACACCTTGCCTTCTGCCAGAACGTGCCATTGTAAGTTTCAAAAGTTCATATAAAAACTCTCTAGGAAATTGAAAATTCTTCATGGTTCTTCTCTCTCCCCATATAATTGAAATGAACATGAGACGTTCACTAGGGAAAATCTGCTGCTGGCTCTTCGTGAAAATTTTCCACCTTGTTGGAGTTCTTAAGAAATTTGTTTGTAGAAATTGTTAAATAAAATTTGCAGTTTTTAGCATAACGAAGTTTTGTACTGGAGTATTTATGAGGGACCGCCAAATACAGTATATTTATATGTAAATTTAATGGTTAGTTCACTTTGGAATGAATCTGTCTGCTCTCTTATATATGTTAAATAGAAATGCTGCAGTTTTTGGGTTGACGGATTACTTGATATGCTGCTGTTTGCAGTTAAAGACAATACGCATTTGTGGCCCTCGGTATTGGCCTCAAGTGATATATCTTGTCCCTGAAGGTATATGTTTGTTGCTGCATGTTTTTGCTAATTTATATGCTTCAGATAATTTGATTTGCTCTTTGGGAGTTAAATGCAGTTTTATTTTTGTTATATCATAGCGTGGTCATGTTTAGCTTTGTTTCACATTTTCTTGAACAGATAAACCTTGGTGGACCTCTGGGGACAAGAATAGCCCATTTAATTCTGGTGTTTTGTATATCAAGAGAAAGGTTGGAGCTTGTTCTTATATTGACGATCCCATAGGGTGCCAGTCGCTGCTATCACGAGCAATGCATAAGGTTAAAAATTCTCTACCACTGATTTGTGTGTTCATGATCTAATTTTGAATGATACAGTACAGTGGATACCAAATTGTTCTTGATCCAGGTGTTTGGTTTGACAAGTTTAAAAGCACGTGATCCCTGCACCAGTGGCCACAGTGGACCTGGTTCTGTAACTGTTGATCAGTTGGTTGGTACCTTCTCATCTGATCCTAGCCTAATTGCTTTCGCCCAACTCTGCTGTGACCCTTCCTGGAAAAGCAGGCAAGTATGCAGATTTTTGTTCTTTCTCTATCGTCACATTTTGCTCTTGGGCCTTGGTTCAGTTTAAAATATGTGGCTGCATGTAGGGTTATGCTCAGATTCTAGTTACATATTTATGATAAAATAAGTAAAGGGATGTTAGTAATACTTGGTTATTTTTTTTATGCAAAGTAAAATACCTTCGCATATACTGGGTCTTGTTTCTGGTATTTTTGTTTGACCATAGATGGTCCATTTATTTTTGTATTTCATTTTCCCTTTTTAATAAGAGTTTTTGTTTTATCAAAAAAATAAAAAAACTGTATGCAAATTGATTTTGTTTTCTTCTTTTCCATACCTAAGTCTCTGAACTAACCAGTCTTAATATATATATATATATATATATATATATATGCAGATCTGATGTTGATTTCCAGGAATTTTGCTTGCAAGTATTATTTGAGTGTGTCAGCAAGGACAGACCTTCTCTTTTACAGGTAACCACAAAATATGCAGGGATGAGCTGATTTTTCAGTGCTTTCAATTTAAACCAACCTTGAATTTACTGAGTTGGGGGTTCCAGTATGTTGGATGCCTAGAGTGCTGTCATTTGTTTGTACATGAATAGAGGTGTACACTAGGATTTAGATACGACACTTCCAAATGAAATTGGATTACACTTTTCATTTTATTAAATGTGCAACTGGATTATGCTTTTTTATTAGATATATCATTTCTTAAGGTGAAAGCTCATAAAAAACTCAATGTGATCTCTTGAGAATTATGCAGGTCTATTTGTCATTATACACGACGATGGGGTCAATGGCAGATCAGGTTACAAGTGATACTGTTGTTTTATGTGATTCACTCTCTATCTCTAATTTTAAGGTAGTGTTCTGTAAACATTTCATTTTGTTCTACTGATAACTTTCATTACAATTTATGCACGTTACAATGATCCCAAGTTGTACTAATTACTTGAAAACTGGTGACCATTGCCTGCATGAAACTTGACTATAAAGCCATTTCATTGGGATGGGATTTTAAGCCACTTAAAGCCAAGTCACATACTCATTTCCAGATACACAGAAACAAAGAAATTATACTTTATTTTGCTCTGGATCATTAGGAAATTAGGAACTTTGACCACGAGTAATTGTCTTGAGTCTGGACTTTGCACATTAGGTCCTGTTTCATGATAATAGAGAAAACATAGGTGATCATTGATTGAATTAGGATGAGTTGGATATGTAATTTTTATATTTTCTTCGAAGAAAGAAAGAAAAACAGAGTTGAATATGCAATACTTGATATATCATGTTCTTTTATTTTTCTTTTATTTAACCACCCCTTCTGCTTGCACAGCTTGCGCTGGCCTACAATGAGACTTTATTGAGTGGAAGATCGACCTCTTCAAGAAGTAGCATAGTTCAATCCAACTTTATAGCATGTCTTAGGAAGCAGGTGGAAGAACTCCTAAATTGTTCTCAGGACTTGAAGGATGATTTTCGTAATTATATGTATTCTGGGAGGTGGCCCAATGGGGAATCCCAGGGTGATAAGCGTTCAATACTTCTTTCTTGGTACCTTCAGTGGTTTGGCGTACCAGCGCCATCTTTAATAAAGACGGCTGTGGACAAAGTCAAGCCCAAGCTCAAGCTCAAGTCGTCATCTTTGATCCCCTTGTTGCATTTATTATTTCCTAGAACTCACATCAATGCCATTGGCGAGATAGATAATCTCTTTTCATCAAACGACACCACATGAGGCATGGATGGTACACTGATACTTCATGTCTGGACTCCAGTCACGATCTGTTCTGTGCTTTGGGCTCGGGTGAAAGTACACATCGCCTGTGAGGCAACAACCCCATCTGCTAGCAGGTATGCCCAATGTACATGTATATTATTTAAATAATGTATATGTAAAATCAAAATGGCACAGTTAAGATAAGGAAGTTTTATTTATCTTGGTACTTTGATCTGAGTCATTCGCTGTCATTAGAGGTCCTGGCAGTGGCTTTATGATAGCTACATATGCAAAGATATTAGACGGGTTCTGGGTGGGTTTTATTACTCACATTTTAAGCAAGCAGGGTCGGCTAGTTAAAGTTGACCCTACTGTCTGAATCAATTTGGCAAGGGCCTCCAACAGTGGCTTCGTCCTGTTGAGCCAAGTTTAGTTGCTTCCTTAGCATCATTGCATGTGACCGGGGTATGATCTTTCTTGATTGACATTCTAATTCCTACCTTGTATGTTGTAGCTCATGTGCTTTGGGTTCCAGCCCAATTTTTAATCTAATGAGATGAGCACCATTGTAGGCCGTTTGATGCATGTTCCCTGAGTGGAAGTTCATATTGGTAATTTATTATGAAAATAATCCAATATTCTGTACCAGAATATTCCTAGGGAATTTTTGTTTTTTCTAAACCCATACATTTTGGTGAGAAATAATTATCCCGGGCTTATGTACTGCTTCTTAAGCTTTTAATAAAATTTCATTTAAAGATTAAATTTGAAACAACTGTTTGGATCAATAATTCATTGAAGTGAATTATTAAATCCCTCAATTTAGCACAACTGAAAGTTTACTGCGATTGCCTTCTCAAGGATTTATATTTTTTTCATCTACCTAAAGCTACTCCTAATTTAGAGGCCATTAAAAAAAAAAAAAGCTACTCCTAATTTAAAAAAAAAATAGTAAAAGCTTTTATTTTAGACTAAAAGTTAATTAACATGTGAAAAACAATAACTCAAAAAGGGATAATAATGTTTGACATACAGTTTGGTATTTACTTTATTTTCCTTTCCACATGAGTTATACAATTCAAATAGTCGCATCGAACAGCCCCGTTTCGGCCTTAGGCAAATTGGAGATCTGGCAGAAATATGGTGTTCTTACTTAGCACCACCTCAGTCAAATTGGATGAACAAAGAACCCTAGATTTCAACTATAAAAAAAAGTAAAAAGAAGAAATTGAGGAGAAATTACATGAACTGAGGTAATGATGGAACCCCAAAAAAGGTAAAAGGTAAACCCAAAATTAAAACAAAAATTTTTAAAACAAGACAAGTATGGATTTCTATGTGTCAAGAAGAGCGGGATATGATACGTGTGTAAAGGAACTCGTTCCAGGTGTCGGGCAACCCGGGAAGGCACCAATGGATACAGTCCGCATATGTGGCCGGGTCTGCTTGTTGTTCAGGTGTTAGTAACTTGCCCTGCCGAATGGTGAAGACTGAGGTATGCGCATCTTTGCGAAGCTCAGAGAGGGTGGTGATGTTGAGGAAGTGAACAGGCACTTTCATTGATCGTGTTATGTTGCTTGAAATCACAAAAAGCCTGCGGTCTGTGCCCACTTCCAATGGGCTGCTCATGTTCAACACTGGGGTGGTCTCTTTCGCACATTTTATGCCATCTGGGTTGTCCCAATCCAAGCTCCTATTACATCACAATAGTAAATAATTATTTCAATAATCTTATGTTGGAAAAGTGATGTAAAATTCTACTATAAAAATAAATATTTAATTTTTGGATTTTACATTTCCATTTTATTATTATAATAATTGTCAACTGAAAATATAGTGGTTAACCAACCAAAGATTAGGGTCAAATCAAGCTTTGAGGTTCATGGACCCACTATCAATCAACAAATAAGGCTTGTTCACCTAATGAGATATTATAATATTATATTCTTGTTTAAATTTCACATAACTTGTGGACAAGTAGTAAAGTATTATCAGCTGAGCTAGCTGAATCCCCTTTCTCACCGAATCTGCTGGCCCTAGGGTTTGTCTCACCATTATTTGGTTGAAAGAATAGTTGGATGAAGATACTTACAATTTGGGTACATAAACAAACGTTGGCATTAAAGTTCCAAACTTTTTTTTATCATTTTAAGTCTTAAGTAACTAATACAAATTAGGGCCCAAAAAAGCCACCAAGAATCTTCTAACTACAATTTTTTCAATGCCCATGTATGTTATTATCTCTTTCCCAATGAGACAATGACTTGATTATGTAAATCTATTTTAGCTGCAGAGAACAGAAGTCATAACTTCTATCGATGCTTTTGTTTTACGTTTTCATTAAAAATTGCAAATTTTAGCAAAACCTGTTTGTAAACTTTGAAGCAGAACAAAATAAATATAGTAAGGTGTGAAATTTACTTGATGTGAAGAGGAGACATGCTGGTGAAGAAGACAGTGGTACGGTTAGGGTCGATATTTTTGTCCACCCATTTAGCCCATGTCTTCAATACTCTCCGATAAGCTAACGGCCGGTCGATCTCATCAAACTCCGTGGCCCCTTGATCGAACGATCCTCGTCTGTCGATTAATCAAAAAAATAAATCAAATCAATTTCATGATATTACTAATTAATTAGCATGCATTTTAAAAGCGTACTTAATTTTCTTTTTTTAGAAAATTAGCTACTTACAGAATTTTCATGTTGAATGTGTTCATCCACCATATGTATGTGTTAAAGATGAGGTAGTCCACACCCTTCCAATTTTCACCATGCTTCTTAATTGATTTGGGCATGATTATACGATTTTGTATGCTGTGCATATTGGGATCATCTGAATTTGACTCAACCAGAAATGGAGCCCAGTAGAACTCCACTGTAGCATTATAGTCCTAAAACCACACACAATTAACAAATAACAAATAACAAATAACATCATATAACTTATATACCCAATTCCCAAATAATTATGTGCACCTCAACCTCATCTAACATGTGGGAAATGAAAATATAGCTCCACAGTCCACACCATATATAATTAATTGGGGTGATGAATTGCTGACATGTCTATCTAATTGATACAAAGTTAGGTGGGCCATGCATAAATAATTTTCTGTTAAGTGAAAAATTAAGAAAAATAAGAAAGGTAAAGAAGAAAATAACCATGTACCTCAACTCTGAAAACTGAGAGAGAACCATTCTTTACCAAGCTCTTCCTACCAGGAGGAATGATAGACTGAGCAAAACATATCATGGATTCCCACTGGTTTCTATTCAATGAGTCCCCAACAAACATGAGCCTCTTGTTCCTCAGTTTCTCCAGCAACAATCTTGCGCTGAACCTTATATAACACAACACAATCAAGGCATTAATTATTAATTTATATAACCCAGAATTAAACAGTAGAATTAGCAATAAATCAAAAGATTTAAGGTATTGCTTACTTTGGCATATTACAATCTTTGGGTTGCCACCTCCAATGTTGGTACAGAGAGTCCTTTCTTCCATTCCTCATGCAAGTCACTTGCTCTGTGAGAAACTCACATTCCTCTTCTTTGTACAAAGGGTGGGTCACTGGGTCAAAAACCCAGTACCCATCAAACAAATCACAGTCTTCTGGAGGCAATTCAATCTCTTCTTCTTCTTCTTCTTCATGTTCTTCTTCTTGTTCTTTTTCTACTACAGAATCCGACAATTCAATCTTCTGCTCTTCATCTTTTTCCACAATGGTTTTCAAATCAACTGCTTCTTGGGTCAATTCCTCTGAATTCTCCAACTGAGTCTCTTCCAATTTGGCTCTGGAACTCAGCGAAACTCTGTTTTGGACGTCGCTCTGTTTGGTTTCTGGAACAGGGTTGCTCTGTTTGGTTTCTTGGACAGGGTTGCTCTGTTTCGACCCTTCTTGTTCTTCTTGGAGTTCTTGGGCTTTGGGACTTGAAAATGGAAACTCGGCAATGGACTTGACGTCCTCGTTGTACATGAAGACCCCAAAGAGGAATATGGAGCAGACCACCACGAAGATGGAGAGGTTGCTGTTCTTGCGAGCCTTCATTGCCACTATTTCAGAGGAGAAGGCGGTCTTTCTGCGAAAAGGCTGCATCAGAGAGAGTGGAGAGGTGGTGAGAGATGGAGAGGGAGAGAGACCGAGGGAAATATAAGAGAGAAATGAACAACATGCAGGTAGTAATTAAGTGACTTATGGATTCGGTAATTTGGGTTATGCTAATTTGTTTAATTGGGTGTTTGGTGAAATGGGTTTGTCTTTAAGAAGTAGTTTTGGCTTTTGGTGGGTGGAGGATTGTCTTTCTCAGTTTGCTTGGCTTATTTCTATTGTAAGCCATTGCTAACTAATTCCTTCAAATTGGGGCAGAACAAATATGAGAGAGAGAGAGAGAGAGAGAGAGAGAGAGAGAGAGAGAGAGAGAGAGAGAGAGAATTAATTTGAAAGCTTTTGCCAAGTTGGTCTTAGTCTCAGTTAGATGGGGGATGATATGCAGGTTGTGGTAATGTAGAACTCAATGGCAGAGAGTGAGTTTTAATTTGTGTATAGGTTTTGATTTTTGATAGGGAAACTTCAACACACACAGTTCTAGGGAGGCCTTAGAAGTCAGAGTCAAAAAGGTTAATATAGTTGTTCTGTTTTGATCAAAGTGGTCATTATATTATGGGCATTCCCATTTTCATCCTTCACTTTTCACAAAATAATTCCTCTAAACTATGACTTTGGCCATAATGTGATTTTCCAGACTAGATTGGTGCTCAGGTGACTATTATTAGATATATACATGCATGTAACTCTAGTTAGTCACTCTATTGCACAAATTGAACATATAGTTAATTATATCTGTTTAGGAAAATATCCAACATTAGTGTGCTAAGAAAGAAAAATAATTGTATCCGGCAGTTATAAATAATTAATTTTTGTTTTCTCTTTTATAATATGCATGTGATGATGTGAGTCTTACGGTTGTGTAATGGATAAAGAAACAAATCTTGAAAATAATTTAAAAAGTGTGTTAAACCAAAAAATGGTATAATTATATAGTAAAAACCATTATGATTAGTTTGCAGAAAGCCACCTAATCATTATTATAGAAAGGAAAGTCACCAAATCATTAATTTTTATGTCAATGCAAATTAACTCAAAATTATTTCATACAAATTGAAATAGAAATCCAAAATTCAGTCCCCAATGGCCCTAACATGCATGTGACCTTTCTTTGTCCCCAACAACAAAGCTTCAACTGCCCAAGTGATGAAGTTGATGCCTCATTAAGGCTTGTAATTAATATAATGATTTCTTTTTGCAGATACTAATCCAAATTATCAATGACTTCATGTTTGAGATAAGTAAGGGCTAAGGAACCCTTTTTAATGTTTCAGTGTAGTGAGTATACCAACATATATCCTCTGGTTGTGTACTTCCTTTGCGTGGTAGTTTGATGGGTACTGGAATAATTGCTTAGTTTTCAAGTCAAGCCAACTGCATCAGAACCTGCACTCACACCACTTATACACACACATTTACAGCTCATGTCAATTCATAATATAAAAAAAAGCCCCCAAATACATCATGAAAACAATGAAAAGGAGGCCAAAAAAGAAAGAAAAAAAAGATGATGAATTCCACTTACATGGAAAAAAAGATGGTATGTATTTTGTATAGAGTATGGTGACAGTGATAGTTTGCTAACAACACCTGAAATATTAGGGAGACAAAGATAACATAAAAGATTGAAGATTAATAGATAACAAAAGAAGGGTTTGGTGGGGTGAAGTAAATACAGCCCTGAGTCGCAAAACTTGAGAATTATTTTGGAATACATTCTAGAATACATAAACAATTTACACAATGTATGTAAAATGCACAATTGTTTATGGGAGGAATTTGAATAGACAATGACAATGTATGAAATTGGAAAGAAGAAATATTGAGATTTTAATTATTTATTAATTTATTATTTATTGAGGTCTATCTACATATATATGTCAAGGTAATCTGGAGTAAATATATGTTAGGATATATTTTGCATACGTTTTGTTATGGCAGGTTTTTTATGTTACAGATATGAACCTTCTCCTGCGGCCCATCAGAAAAATGCCAGCCCGGTTTTATGAACTGGATCTCTACGGGCCTTGACTTAATGCCTTTCTTTTTTGGACTTACATTTTTCGTTTATGACTTATAAAGTTATTATGATCTTAATAATTTTTTTTCCAAATTCTCCTCATCACTGAGTTTCATTTCCTAACACAATATAGCCAACACCATTCGTTAGAATAGCTTTCATGGAGCCTAACCTTTTTAGCTCTCGGTTTTTAATACATTTGTTTGTTTTTGTGGTGCTAATCATTGGGGGGCGACCATACTAGCTAGATATAATGAAACCCGATATATATATATATATATATATATAGGAGTTGTTTGAATAATGTTAGAAGGATATATATATATATATATATATATTTTAATACATAAAAGGATATATTTTTAATGTCATTAAGTTATGATTGATCATAGCCTTCACAAGCCTGACCATTTTGTTTTATAGAATTATTTCATTTTGTACGCGTCATAACATTTCATATGTGTTTTTTATAAGGAGGTGTCAAACTCAAAGTTTGCAGGAACATTGATTGATGTTAAAGTTTAGGGGCATTAGTTTCTTTCAAAAAAAAAGAAGAATTAAGGACATTAAATTTTAAGGACTTCAATAACGCATTAGTGACATCAACAACTTAAAATCACAATGGGAGTTAAATTCAAAAAGAGGAAAAAAAATAATAATAATAATAATAAACAAAGAATGAAAGAAACAACAACCTAGTAATTAACCAAACCAAAAAAAATAGCAAAAACCTATATTTATTAAGTGGCTAGAGATATCGAATAAGACTTCATGATCCATTTCTAAAACGGTAACTGTCGAGCGGGTCTTTGAAAAGGAGGCGGTCGTGATAAACTTTCCAAGCATAGTCTTCCAACCAAAATGACTTAAACACCCTCCCTTCTCTCTCAGTATCACCACCACTTCCACATTGATGATCCTGATCATCTTTTTCATCATCATCATCTCTGTCATTGTTAATGGTGTCTATTGAGACAAGAGGGGACACTCTACTGTCTACATGAAGAGTCACCAACATTGACATTGATATGCATCGGGACTTGTACTTCACCTCATCTCCCAAACACGTCACTGCCCTTGAACCCCTCACTTTTTTTAACTTTCCGTTGCTCCACACCTGCGTTGCACGTAATTCACACCATACTTTAAAATAATATTAAAAACATTAACTATTATCTAATTAAACACTCAAATTTAATCAAAATTGAATTTTGGTTAAGGGCAAAAATGTTATTTATTATAATAAAATAACATAACGAATGAAACTTTCGGACTCACTTGAGCAATGTCACCAATGGTAACAAGGACCGACTCCACTTGTGGTAAAACCGAGACCCAACCCGAATCCGCCAGCAAACAATACTTCTGACCACTCCGGATTTGATACTGCAACCCAACTACATACGGGTAAAACCGACCCGCCAATGGTGGCTTTTTACCCTGAAAGCCCTCCGAGATCCACATCATGGAAGAAAATCGGGTCGGGTCATTGTCCCCCAGAAGTTTCTCGAACCCCACAGAGCTAGACAGCAGCTCGACGATCTTCAGTCCCACTTTCTCCAAAGCACGAGTGAACTCGCGCAGAGAAGTTAGAGGCAACTCGGAGGAGCACGACGCGTCCAGACAGAACGACTCGCCGAGTCCGAGTCCGTCGTCCTCGTCGCCTTCGAACCCCAGAGGCCAGCTCTTGGGAAAGTGTGACTCTTTTTGGTCTCTTGGGAGGTCGAAGAGTGAGAGCGCTTCCGACTCGGCTGAGTCGGCGAGATGGGACGGGATGGAGTGGTTGGTGAGTTGGAAGAAGCCGAGTTGGGAAGAGGGGGAGGAGAGTAGGTCGCTGAGGAGGGTAGGGTTGGCTTGGACGTCGGAGAAAGAGATTGAAGGTGGACACGTGGCGGGTGGTGGGCGGCGCGTGGGGAGGGATAGAGTAGGTGGGAGACGGTGGAGGAGTTTGGAGAGGGCGTCCGCGGACACGTCTGACGTGGACAGGAGGTTGTTGCCAGGTGGCTGCGTGGATGGTGTTGGTGGCGGCGCTGAGGTAGCGCCACCGCCGTGCATGTTTGGTAGCTGTTGTGGTTGCTTGTGAGCTGAGGAGGCCATCATATGTGTATTAATTGAATCTATTGATTGATATGAAAGTGAAAGTTATGACTTGTTGTGCACATCTTATACAGATGTGGCGCATCCGTGCATGTGCTGTGGGTTCATTTTTCATGCGCACACGTGTTAAAGGAAATTGAAAAGGATGAAAATGCCAATTATGCCACAAAGGAAAAAGAGAGAAGGATGAGTATGTAATCCTTGTACGGTTTTTTTTATGTTGGGCATGAATTGACAAAAGCAAAAATCTTAGGAGGGTTGGATGAGTAACCCAAACAAAGAGGTTATTTTCTTTCTTTTTATGATGACTAGATTAAAGCAACGCTGTGAAGCAATTTGAATATTGCGCAATACATTTTTGGGGAAATATGTAATACTTTGCTTTCACACAAACATGTTATGTACCTAAACTATAAATTTGGATGATATATTAGGTGATAATTAACATGCCCACCAGAAGAACATTTCCCCTCAACACCCATCAAGAAAATGAATGCTACTGCATCTCAAAATGCTACATTACAAGTGAATATTTTTTTCTTATTAACTTGGTGAACCCAAAAAATTCGCAACTTTTGCAGCTCTAATGGCAATCTGTTGCCTTGCTGCGAGGGAAGTTGTGCCTCTGCTACTGGAAGCAGGTCGCATATGCACGGGTGCCCTTTAACTTTTATTTATTCATAAAAATAAAATAAAAACTTCTAAAAGTACAAAATATACTTCTAATTTATATAATTTTCATTGATGTAATAGGGAAAAAGGTAGAGATAAGATAATAGTTTTTGATACACGCTCATGTAATGATGTAAAATTCAACTCAAGGCCAATGATTAATATATTGTATTTGGTACTTTAATTGGTCTCCTTTCTTTTCATCAAGTTCTGGCCTGTGTCTCTCTGAGTGTTCCTCGTACAATTAATATCTTCCCCACCCAATAATGCCAGACACTCTCTGAGTAACTGAATCACAGACATGTGAGTTACTTTGTCGGTATATTCCATATCCACACATAAACAAAGCAAAGAACAAAAGTAATAGTAATTAAAAATTGGGTTTTTTTTTTGGACGATCTTAATTAATGTATATGTGTGTGGTGGTGTGTCGCCAACCATACATTAGGGTCAAATCAAGCTTTGAGCCTTGAGGTTCATAGACGGCATGGACCCCATTATCAATCACCAAAAAATTAGCGAGATAGACATGGTAAATATATATAATCATTATATAAAAGTTTTACTCATCAACTACCAAAGCTCACCTGTGGGACAATCTTGGAATTATGGGAAGGAATCACTTCCGAAGGTGGACCAAGTCATATATGTAAACGCCTCCCTTTGATTTCAATCAAAAGCAACAATCAATCTAAATAAATCGGACGGTCAGTGAATTCTCCTCCGCTCTCGCATCACCATTCCATCCCATGCACAGTTCCTAATAAAGATCACCTCCATGCTTCTCACCGTCGTCGTCCGTACCACACCTGGAATACGAAGAAACCGAACCAAACACCATTTTTCATTTTTGCAAAGCAGACGAAGAAGACAGACAGTTGGAATTGTTGAATCACCATGTTCGCTAGACTCTTCAATAAATCCTCATCAACAAAACAACAAGCTACATCTCCTCAGGTACGTACTTTCTCCATTGCCCTTTCATTATTATTTATTTCAATTTGGTTTTGTTTTTTTAATATTGCATTTGGTTCAAAAATGGTTGTTGTATCGACCGAAATACTTGTCGTTCATGAATGTTCGAAATTTCTTTGATTGTTTGGATGTGCAAATTACTGACCTGCAACAATGGCACTGATCGAATCAGAATTATAGGAGCTCGAATTAAAGCGGAAACAGAGCTTCTATGGAGCTCGACTTTTCTGCAAATCACAATTGATCGAGCGATGTTTTATCGGTTTTCGATGGAATTTCTCATTTTAGTTGAAGTGCATGACGGATTGAAACGAAAGCCACCACTAATTTTCTTTCTCTGCTTTGTGTATGATAGGCTGATAGTGTATTGTAATTGTTGTACGTACCGAAACGTTTCTGATACTCTTCGTTAACATAATGTGCCTCAGGGAAGGGTCTCACAAGCGGATTTGGATCCGCGCATTGCTGTTCACTATGGGATTCCATCTACTGCTTCCATTCTCGCAATTGATCGAACACAAAGCCTGTTGGCAATTGGAACACTGTGAGTTAGCAATTGGACTATCCAGCAAAGCTAACAAGTAGCGTTATATGCAAAATGTAGGAGCTTCTTAACTTTAAATTGACTATATTCTGCTGTGAATGCAGGGATGGGAGGATAAAAGTGATCGGTGGTGATAATATCGAAGGGCTTCTTGTATCTCCGAAGTCGCTGCCATTTAAAAACTTAGAGGTTAGTAAGTCTAGATGCAATTAGTAATTAGTGTATGTCAAAATGATCTGCCTAGACAAGTTGATAGTTTGTGTTTCATTGTATATTTTTGCAGTTCTTACAAAATCAAGGTTTTCTATCAAGTGTCTCAAGTGAAAACGAAATTCAGGTATTGCTTTTTTCTTGAGCTATCCAAATTTATTATTAAAATTACATTTGCCAGCTACTAGGTTTACCCTTATCTATTGGCCTGCAAAATTTCAATTGTGTTTTGTCATCTTGATCCTTCTTTTTTCTTCTATACTAACAGTATTGATTGGTTTAATAGGTTATTGATGTTGACAGGTTTGGGACTTGGAACAGAGGCGAATAGCTTCTTCTTTAAAGTGGGAATGCAATATAACTGCTTTCTCTGTTATTTATGGCACCGATTACATGTATAGCACTTGTAAAGCTAATTACTGAACTGCTTCATTTGAAAGTGTCATTGGCAGAAAATGCAAGTACAAAATTGACAAAGGAATATAACATTATGTTGTAATTACCGTCAGGTATATTGGAAGTGAATATGCAATGGTGTCCGTGTTGAAGTATGATGCTGAAAATGGACAAATTGAACTACTGCCATATTATATTACTGGAAATTTCATAGCTGGTAGTTTCTCATTCTCTTATAATTGTTTTCTCTCGTCTGAGTCTTTATAATTGGTTGATGCCATATTTTGTTTTAACTTCTAATGCAAAACTCATATTGGGAGGGGGAGCGAAGTGGGTTTTTTGGGGCATGTACACATACAGACTGATAAAAAGCACTGTTGGATGACCTCTGTGTAAAGTGTTATTGAATATCTTTCCATGAGAGTGAGAGTTCTTGCCAACTCCAAATCATGTTCTGTTTAGGAAGTTGGTTTATCTAAGTAAAACATCGTTTACATGAGTACTTTATGTATTTGTGGAATTTCAAACATGATAAAACATTAAGAACACTACTTTTTTCTTTTCATTTTACTGAATATATTTGTATGGCCATTTATGTTGTGTCAACTCTTCTGTAGCTATGTAATATCTACTATATTCTAACGCTAAAGTATTTTACTAATAATGCAGAAGCAGCTGGAATGTCATTGCCTGATCAACTTCCTGTTGTCGGAGTTCTCCAGCAACCTAGTTCTCTAGGAAACAGGCAAGACAAATCCTTGTGAAAATTCTCTTCCTAGATTCTGGTTTTTCATTCCAAAGCAATGCATTTGATTGTCAAATTTTTTTATAATTGTTGCCAACTTGGCTGCCTTTTGAGATTATAATGCTGTGGATCTAAAAGCATGCTGACAGGATTGGCTGGAGCTCGTAATATGATTATAGGCATACGGTTGTTGATTTTATTATATTTTTAGTGTTTTAAGAGTGGCCACGTCCTCTCTTTGAAATTCATCGGATCGAGTTTGGGCGGGTTGACTATTGAATAAGATTGATGCAGGTAGCAATAGATGTTCAAACTATTCATTAAGTTGAAGATATATGTTGGCACACGCACACACACACACACATATATATATATATGTGTGTGTGTGTGTGTGTATGAAACATGTCCCCATTTACATTAACTAAAATATGGATTCATCATTCATAGATGAAATCAGGTAAGAATGTGCCCTTTTGCAGACTGCTGATTGCATATGAGAATGGGTTGATTATTCTCTGGGATGCTTCAAAAGACGAAGTTGTTCTTGTTAGAGGTTCCAAGGACCTGCAAGTGAAGGAAGAAACAGCTACTAATTCTCCAAAAGAGACAAGAAATGAGCTTCCTGATGCTATGTCAGACAGCAAAAAGGTGGAGAAAGAGATAAGCTCCCTTTGTTGGGTATCTGATAATGGGTCAATCCTTGCCGTTGGCTATGTAGATGGTGATATAATGTTTTGGGACTTATCAACTGCTACCTTTACTAAGGATCAGAAACATGAAAAATTAGCTGACAATGTTGTAAAGCTACAGTTATCATCAGGTGACAGAAGACTCCCGGTCATTGTTTTACACTGGTCTGCAAATATATTACCTAATCATCATAGGGGTCAACTCTTTGTCTATGGCGGTGATGAAATTGGGTCGGAAGAAGTTCTGACGGTATATTTTCAATCTCATTTGATATGCTTTTGCATGTAGATCCTCCTGGATCTCACACATTCCATGTTAGCTTTGCACTAATTTGTCTTCTCTCATCCACAGGTTCTGAGCCTTAATTGGTCTTCAGGGATAGAAAGTCTGAAATCCGTAGGCCGTGTAGACTTTACACTTAATGGTTCATTTGCGGATATGGTGTTATTACCAACTAATGGTGCAATAGAGGGAAGTGACACATTGCTATTCACTTTGACAAATCAGGGACAACTTCATGTCTATGACAATGCTTGCTTGTCTGCCTTAATGTCTCAACAAAAGGAAAAGACTTCTGTTCCTACAGTGCAGTATCCCATGTTCATACCCACTATTGAACCGCACATGACAGTGGCAATGCTTGCTTTGGTGTATCGAGATGGGGAATATTCCTCCGCTCTGTCTAAGGTACTGTATATCACAAACAACACTAGATACATTTCATATTAGTACTATCATCAACCAAATATTGACCTAGCTTTTTTTAATGATACTGTCTCAGCTGGAAAACTTCAAGTAGCAGATGCTCTTGATTTGCTGATCAAAATTCAAGTCTTTTCTCTTTTCCTTGTCTCTGCATTTGTTAACTTTGTGTTTCTTTGGTCATTAAGAAAGTCTTCGGTGAAAAGAATAATGTGGAACGCACTTCGATGACTGGGGGAACAAAGTGGCCTTTGACTGGTGGTGTTCCCAGCCAGCTTTGTGATGCCGAAGATTATCATGTTGAGAGAGTATATGTAGCAGGATACCAAGATGGATCTGTTCAAATATGGGATGCCACACATCCAGCTCTGTCACTCATGTATGTTTTAGGACCTAAGGTTGGTATGTTGTTACAATTTTCGCTAGTCTTAATTTTCATGGACAGTTTTTACATCATGATATCAACTGATATTCATTTAACAGCGTACTCGAGGATTAACTTCAGAAAGTCATTTTCTCTTGTTTTGCGTGAATGGCAGGTAAAAGGCATCAGATCTGAGGGTGCAAGTGCAACAGTATCAGCATTGGATTTTTGTTCTGTTACTCTAGGATTAGCTGTTGGTGATGAGTGTGGCCTGGTAAGCGTTAGTTGACCTCGTGCATGCCTTTCTCTTAGGTGATCATCATTTGATACTTTAGTGATATTATTCTTGTTTGAGACTATGTAGGTTCGTCTATATAAGCTAATAGGGGGTTCGGACGAGACAAAATTGCACTTTGTGACAAAGACTGGGAAGGAAGGTTAGGTTGGATACATATTCATCAATTGCATACAGTCATACAGATGTCTTAAAATATTTTTCTAAATGCCAGAGTTGTTTTATGTATTTAGATTTCTTGACTTTAATTGCATATACAAAGCAGGATGCAAGGTGTTTTTAGAGCTTGGTAGAGAGTTAAAATCTACAAGATAACTGAGTAGATGAATTTAAGTCTCCCTAGAGGCATAGATATATACGGAAGCTAAATGATAATTGATAAAAATAATTATAATTAGCTTTCCCAAGTGGTTGGACCAAAGATTAATGCAGTCGGCTCCTATTGGTTGTGATTAAGCCTTTTTTGGGATGTATAATGAGAGTTTCCAAAGACTCGTTGGTTTCAACGTACTAGTTTCATTTGCTAATAAGAGCTGTGTTGGTTGCAGTTCACAATTTACAAGAAGGCAATGGGCGTCCGTGCATGGCCGTGTTTTCTATTCTTGATTCTCCTATATGCAGCCTACGATTTGAAAATTTTGGATCCAGACTTACTGTGGGATTTGAATGTGGCCAGGTGAGAATCATCTTTTGAATTTTATTGTTACATAAAATTTTTTATTTTGATTGAGATGTTAATTGAAATTTCAGATAATAGATTTCAAGAATTCATGTTTTCAATTTCATAATACAGGTTGCAATGCTTGATATTAGTACATTGTCAGTTTTGTTTCTTACAGACAGTGTATCCAACTCAAGTTCCCCAGTCATCTGTCTGGCTGTGAAACCATTTCCAGATACTAATAGCTCATTACCAAGTCCAAAGGGCTCTGAATCCAGGAATTTGAGTTATTCTGGAAATGGATTGGCATTCATAATGACCAGAAATGCACATATTGGTGTTATAGATAGTGCGACTGGCAATATGATTACCTCTTGGTCTATACATTCAACAACAGAATCTACTGCGATTTCAATGTACATTATAGGTAGCATTTTCAACCAAACATAGCTTTCACTTCTGTTTTTCTAATTTTCGTTAGAGTAAAATCGGACATTTCCTCCTTTGCCTTTGAGTTGTGGCTCTCTGAGATTTGTCTTTATGCAGATGGTGGTGATGTCTTATCTGATGTGTTGAGTGCAAAGCACTCTTTGGACTCGCCTCGGACAAAAAAGAATTCTTTAGACTCACCTAGGACAAAAAATAACTCTGTGGACTCGCCTAGGACAAAAAAGGACTCTTTGGACTCGCCCAGGATATGTGAAGCTAAAAATGATCATGGACAAACTGATGCTGGCTCTGGAAGTACACAGCTTGAAGTTGAACTGGACACCTCCCCCAAAACTTCATATTTTTCTCAGAGATTAATGAACGTATCTGTTTTACTTTGTTGTGAGAAGGCATTGCACTTGTACTCATTGAACTCTGTTCTTAAGGTGCCTTTCATCCTATCCATTTTAATTTTGATCATCCCCACATCTCTTTTGACCAATTAGTGAAACCGCCTTAATTTTAGGGTGACAGTAACTCCATTCAGAAGGTGAATCTTCCAAAACCATGTTGTTGGACTACAGTCTTCAAGAAAGATGGGAAAGACAGTGGACTGATTGTATTATATCAGACGGGAGTCTTTGAAATAAGGTGAAAAACATATTGCACTGCCTTCTGTGCTTTGTTGCTGTGAAATCTAATATCTTTGTGATCACTGAATATACATACTTTGTAGAGAATTTAATGCTTTTGGCACCGATTTGTTTGATCATTTTAATTGTATCATTAATTATTTTAGTAGTAATAGTTCAATGGAAGTTGTGGCCGTCTTTCCAACAGGTCTTTGCCAAATCTTGAAGTGGTGGGAGAAATGTCACTAATGTCAATTCTAAGATGGAACTTCAAGACCAACATGGACAAAACAATTTGTTCTTCTGATCATGGGCAAATTGTTCTGGTTGGTTTTCTTTTTTCATTGTTGATAAGCACCTGTTATTTGTCTCTAGTCTATTATATGCCACTGGAAAGCATCTGCTTCTCAGTTTTCCCAATTTCTTTTTATATTTTCTTTACAACAAAATAAATGAATACAATAACCTATATACTGATTTCAGAATGCAATCAGTATCCCAGAGATCAGTGCTTTTATTCTGCTCTTCCAATTTATATCTTTGTGTTGCACTCTCTAACCTGAATTTATTAAGTTTTATTCTTTTTTATCTGTTTAGGTAAATGGGTGTGAAATAGCTTTTCTTTCTCTCTTGGCCTATGAAAATGACTTCAGGTCTCTCTCTCACTCACTCACTCATGTGGGCGGGTCTCTAGGCTTTAATTCATAACTTCATTGCAAAGTCAAAACACTTCATTCCTTCTAAATGATTTTCCGGCTGGCTTAGGTTTCCGGAGTCCTTGCCTTGTCTTCACGATAAAGTGCTTGCAGCTGCTATAGACGTCATCGCCAGTTCATCTGGAAGTCAGAAACAGGTTGCAGTGTATAATTTCAAGCTCCATCATCATTTTTTTGGGTGAAGAAATTACATTTGTTTTTTTGCTGAACATCTTTGGCCACAGGATGCTTCCCCTGGGATTTTAGGTGGTATCATCAAGGGCTTAACGGGTAAAATGGAGCAAAACATGGAAACTACTGTAAATCATACAGACTACTGTGCGAATTTGGAGAGCTTATATTCAAATCCCCCATTCTTAAAACCTTCCACATCTGTGAAGGATGACCAAGATATTCTGGAGTTTCGCATAGGTCCTCTTTCTTTTGTTTTATTCATTCTAGCTTCTCTCTACCTCCCTTCTCTTTGTGATTGATTTCAGCTGTTTTGGTGCAGATGATGTAATCGATGAACCCGTTCCTATCTCACCTTCATTTCAAAAGATCAAAATTGAAAAGAAAGGTACACACACACATACATATATATATATATATATGTTAGATTTCAGGTCGACTTAGTATGAGTGTTCTTGATGTCCTTATGTTTACTTTCCAGACAAGGAAAAAGAGAAGGACAAATTATTTGAAGGCGCAACTAGTGATAAAAAACCAAGAATGAGGACAGCTGCAGAAATCAAGGCCAAATATAGAGAAACAGGGGTAAGTCACTGATTTTCCATTAGAGAGAAAAAAAAAAAACCCCTTGTAATTGCACTAATTCTATGGATCATATATATTCTGACATGGTCGGTGGTTTCAGGATGTCTCTGCAGCAGCTGCACATGCAAAAGCTATGCTTGCAGAACGTCAGGAAAAACTTGAGGTACGATTTTCCATTAATGAATTCCTCAGACCCCAATTTAAAACATGGGATTTATTTTCTGTTGTTCTAAGCATCAAGATTCAAGAATATGTGCATTGTGTAATGTTAGGACTGATAGCTTAATACCTCCACCAGTCTACACCTGCAATGAATACAAAAATGGAATGGCCCAGAAGCATTTACACAAACAACCAACACAGATTTATAGTGGTTCGGCTCAACTGCCTACATCCACTTTGCACACCCACTTTCACTAATATGATAGAAGAAATTACAAAGAATATGGATCAGCTGATACCACATCCATCTATGAATCTCTCTCTTACACCTCTCTCTGATTCTTTGCTTTGACTCTCTCTAACATACACTCTCTGCTTGCTCTTCGTAATAGCAAGCTTCTCTGCTTCACCGAAAAGAAATGCAGCAGCCCCTGAGTATTTCTTCGCACAGAGAGACTCACACACAGAGAAAATAAAAAAACACCGACACCACCCATTTTGTTCTACTGATGCCTCTTCTATCTCAGCCTTTTTCTTCTTAGGATCCGCTACAGGCCCCGACAGCAAAACCAACGGAAGGAATATCATGATCAGAAAAGAAAAGAAGGAGAAGGCTGAATGATGCTGTCAGATAGTGGGTGGGCCCCCCGCATAATGAAAGATGGTTTTGAGCTCCACCAATCATAACATGTAATGCGTTTTCCATTACATGATTCATGATTTATCTTCTGATGAGCATGTCTTCTTTGCATGTATCAGAAGCTCAGCAAAAATTCAGAAGAACTGCAAAGTGGGGCCGAGGACTTCGCTTCAATGGCAAAGGAACTCGCAAAGAGAATGGAAAATCGTAAATGGTGGCAACTATGACAACTTGGCATAAATTAATAGTGCTTGCTTGATTAAATTAGCTGAAGGAGTGGCCTTAATTGAAGGTTCTACTATGCCTTTCGTTTTCTTTTTTGTTTTGTGTTTTTAATTTTTGCTAACATTCTATCATGCATACATTCACACCATGTTTATTTGTCGTACAGTTGTGGGAATTGGAATTTGCAACAGACGGCACCTGAAATTGGTTTTGTTTTGTGTTTTTGAATCTTACTCTTCAGTTCTCTTTCTCTGTATAAACCTCTCTGTTCTAATTTCTGAAAAGCCTTAATTTTATTTCTTAATGCCCCATTGCAAGCAGGAAATAAGCGGGTTTAATTTGTTAAATTGTTGTTCCGACCAAAACGAGTAAAAGAAGACCCTACAAAAGGAAAAAGAAGAAAATCCAGAGCGAGAACAATTTCATGGATCACGTGCGCTTGAACGCTTGAACATCAGCAGTTCAGCACTTGGCCTTTGAGCAATTCCACGTTTTTTTAATTTTTTACTGAACTACTGGACGGTTCGTTGACTGAAGCCACCATGTGAAAAATGTTGTTTAGTGTTGGTGTCTCACGCCTAATTCAAATTGAAAAAAAGTAAAAAGAATGAAATTTGACGTAGTCAACTTAAATCTAATTAACGTATAATTTGTATCACTGCAAAATTTAACAATACAGTCTACCATTGAATCTGTATGACTTCAGCGGTAGGATTGTAGATCTTCTGTATTTCTCTTCTAATTTTTGGGTCATAAAAAGTTTAGAAGCCTGAAAAATTTTTTTGACTTTTGACCACGTCCCACCAGTCCACCACTACCCCCTCCCTTTTTCACATTCGTGGGACCCACTTTGCTTTTCATAAGTATGGTCTAATTGAACTTTGTTCAAAAGTTTCCATTTTCACGCGCACCAAAATCCATATATAAACAACTCTTAAGTCTCAAGCTAAGCTAGGCTACCAGCTAGCAGAGGAGGAGAGAGAAACAGGCCTAATACGATAGAGAGGAGAGGACAAGCAACAAGAAGCACAAGTTGTTCGAAGTGGAGGAGAGTAACACTTGTGTTATCTCCTTACTTTCCCTCACAGTCTTCACCTTCATCCATTGTTTCTCTCTCTAGCTTGAGAGACACCCAAGCAGCAAAGCTCAAATATTTTGTATTTGCTGCGTCTGGGTTTCTCTTATGGCAAGTTGGGTTTTCTCAGAATGTGGCCTTAAACCTCTTTCTAGAATCTACCCTCAACCTAGAAATGGACTAGCCTCAAAGACATCCATTCCTTCTAGTATTAGGCCATTATTAGTCTGCAAAAGCAAGAATCTTGGTCCTTCTTTGAGGTTCTCAAATGGGTTAAGAGGCAAAAATTGGGCACTCAATGTGAGTGCTCCATTGAGGGTCAATTCTGTGGATGGAGAAGACGAAGAAAGAGTGCGTCTCAATGGGGTTGAAAACGGTAGTGAATTCGACCCTGGTTCCCCTCCTCCTTTTAATTTGGCTGATATTAGAGCTGCCATTCCAAAACATTGTTGGGTTAAAGACCCATGGAGATCTATGAGCTATGTTGTGAGAGATGTTGCTGTGGTTTTTGGGTTGGCGGCTGTGGCAGCTTACTTTAACAATTGGGTTGTTTGGCCTCTTTACTGGTTTGCTCAGGGGACCATGTTCTGGGCTCTCTTTGTTCTTGGCCATGACTGGTAAATAATGTTGCTTTCTTCTGTTAAATTTGAAATTTATAAATAGTTTCTATTTGAGGATTTTGATTTGAATTGAGTGCTTCTTATGCAATTTTCCTTAATCTTATTGATGTGAACTCTTTCTTGTTTTGTTTGTGCAGTGGTCACGGAAGTTTCTCTAATAACCCAAACCTAAATAGCGTTGTCGGTCATCTTCTTCATTCTTCAATCCTTGTCCCATACCATGGATGGTTAGTTTGCTGAATATCCTGTTCAGTCCTGAATAAGCTATCCTGTTTGTGAGACCATTGTAACATATATTATATCTTACATAATAACATGTGCTATTACTGTCACAGGAGAATAAGCCACAGAACTCATCACCAGAACCATGGACATGTCGAAAATGATGAGTCTTGGCATCCAGTAAGTTTATATTCATGCCCAACTCTCTGTTCTTATTTCAGGAGAGCAAATTGTTCATCCTTATTTTCTTTTTTCTTTTTTTTAACACAAAATAAAATAAAATGAAGGTGTTTCTCTCTCCAGTCATTCAGTCACTGAATTAGTAATCTCCATCATCTGATTTTGCAGTTATCTGAGAAACTTTACAAGACTTTGGATAAGGCTACTCAGACATTGAGGTTCACCTTGCCTTTCCCTATGCTTGCTTACCCTTTCTATCTGGTGAGCCATCTGCTTCTTGCTTCTTAGACATTGGGATGTCTTTCTGTGATTTTTGAGTGTATGATAATTAATGCTGATTTCAATCACAGTGGGGTCGAAGTCCGGGAAAGAAGGGCTCTCATTTTGATCCAAATAGCAATTTGTTTGTCCCAAATGAAAGAAAGGATGTTATTACCTCCACTGTCTGCTGGTCTGCAATGGCTGCCCTGCTTGTCTGTCTGTCTTTTGTAATGGGTCCAATCCAAATGCTTAAGCTCTATGGCATTCCATACTGGGTAGGTTTTATTTCTTTATGCTTGATGTGCTTCTATATCATTAGAAGGAAAAGGTAATTTCCACCAAAAGTCTTCCTTTCTATCGTTCTCACATTTCTTTCTTTGAATTTGAATTCAAATGCAGATGTTTGTCATGTGGTTGGACTTAGTGACTTACTTGCATCACCATGGCCATCAGGAGAAACTTCCATGGTATCGCGGAAAGGTAAAGTGTTCAATTTACAAGCAATGTAGACGCTCACAAATGGTTTTTTGCCAGACTTGTTATGATGTCAGACTATGAATCTGGATTATTGATTAGGTTTGATTCTTGACTGAATGTGGCTAATGTTTGGTTCTGTATTCATAAAACAGGAATGGAGTTATCTAAGGGGAGGGTTAACAACCCTTGATCGTGACTATGGATTGATCAATAACATCCATCACGATATTGGGACCCATGTAATACATCACCTATTCCCTCAAATCCCACACTACAACTTAATAGAAGCAGTGAGTACCACTTTTAAACCTTCACAATTTGGCTGAAACAAATGAGTTCAATTTTGTACCCCATTTTGATTTGGTTCTTGTTAATTTGACCTTTTCAGACAGAGGCAGCTAAGCCTGTTCTTGGGAAGTACTACAGGGAGCCAAAGAAATCTGGGCCTCTCCCATTTCACTTGTTGGGAGTCCTTATAAGAAGCATGAAACGAGACCATTACGTCAGTGATACTGGGGATGTTGTGTATTATCAAACTGATAAGAAACTCGCTGGATCCTCAGAATAAAGTTTTCAAGTTCAACAATGGAAGATTGAATTCTTTGTCCAAGTTGTTTAACTCCTTGACAGTTAACCAAACTTTGTATTACTATTGCCAGGGCAGCCATTCTGCCCTCACATGCATAATTGTAACGTTGGTTTATATATAGTGAAGTATATGATTTTATTGTCAAGAAATCTCTCTCTCTCTCTCTCTCTCTCTCTCTCTCTCACACACACACACACAGTCGCACTGGTGTGTGAGTGGTGTATCCACACGTTTCTGTGGGAAGTTCGAACCAAGGAATCTCTCTCTCTCTCTCTCTCTCTCTCACACACACACACACAGTCGCACTGGTGTGTGAGTGGTGTATCCACACGTTTCTGTGGGAAGTTCGAACCAAGGAATGATAGAATGAGATATTACAGATTTTAAAGTCCAGGCTGTGCCTGTGCCACATCTCCAAAGGTAGACAGAGGACCACGACCACTGAACTAGAATCTAGGCTCCTTTTTTATCTCTATAAAGTTGTCAGGTCAAACGGTCTCATAGATATTATAGGGAACACATATATAAATAATAATAGTAATAAAAATTGAATGTCATTTGTTAGATAATTCATCTCACCACTTACTTGGCCTATTAAATTTGACCGCTTCAAACTGAAGCATTGAAGCATCCTCACTGTCAAACATAGTGGCCGCCGACCTTAATAGCCACAAAGCAGCCCCGCTGGTTTCTATAGGATAAAAGTTTCACAAGGTTTAAGTAATTGACACGGTTTTTGCATGGCTTAGTGAGGAAGCTTTTTACAGTGACCATTATTTTGTTAGTGGATTTGGGTAATCCATTTTTTATGGAGTAACGGGTGTATGTGGGTTTTGAGCGCGAGGTTGAAAGTTATTGTAATCCTAAAATTAATTTGTTGGTGGATTTGGTGTCTAAACAAATAACACTCCAAACCATGTAAATTTTGTGTGTTCTCTAAATCCCTATTCTTTTCCCATCCACTATTGTTGCCTCTATCATAGCAATAGACAAGGTCCAAAAAGTTGCCTTACTTAAACTTGGTCCAATCGAATCCCTGCCCGCTGCATGCATTTGAGAGTGAAGTGAATCAAAACAAGTTCAATGATATATACAAGAAGAGAGGAGATCTTCTATTGAAAGATAATCTGATTTGTCCGTAACATTTCAGTCCCAAAGACACATTTAATTCCTAAATTTATTGCTATTATGAATGAGAGGCATACAATACAAGACAATTGCTAATAGAGAGTAGATGAAGGGAAAAGAACCCTTACCTACCACCCTTTGCACTATGCGCAATGCAAAGTTTCATGTGAGGAACACCAGGCTCTGCAAGACAACAAGGCAACTGTTGTGGAAATTCACAGTAAGGGATTTGGGTTGGTACCCATATTTGGATTTGGGTTGGTTACCATTACTTGGATTTGGGTGGGCTGTGTGGCTAAAAGCTTGGCCCAAATTCAGTTTCCATCGACCCAACATAATAGGCTCATTATTTTCGCCTTAAAGGCTATTCTATTTGGAGCCCTTTTTTATCATATATTTAGACTCCTTTACGTGCTCATATTTTCTTTTTTTAAGAAAAAAAATTATTTAATTTTACTCCGATTGATTTTTTGTATATATAAAAAAAAAAAAAAACTATTCTATCTCTAGCATGCACCCATTAGTATCGTTATGGCCGGCCATGACTAATTTGCCATGGTTGATGCCCACTATAGTTGTCTTCTTTCTTTTTTTGCTTCAAGGAAATTTAAGAAATGATGTGAATATTTTAGGAATTTTGGCAAATTGAATGCGAAAGTTTTCATCGTTGAGCATTAAGAAAACAATAAGACGAAAAAAGAGTGGGTGACTCACTCTGTGAGAAAGCTAAAGGAAGCTTCAATAATTTATTAGACTTTGGACACTTACATTGTTTGGTTGAGAATAAAGCTCATGGGCGGCTGGACCACAAACCCATCTTCTTCCTTGCAAGGGCAAACGTCAATCTTGGGCCCCACACACCATTTGCTTCCAATTCCACTATGCATAAACAAAAGCTGGATGCTGCATCTTTCCTGGCAATCCATTACAATGAGTAGGACCTCTCTACTGGCACTTACACACTCCAACAAGGATGTCAATCAAATAAGGTTTCTGTAATCAGGGTCTACATATCTATTCCACAACAGACTAACCAACTCCCAATAATAGATAAATAATTTACTTCATAATTGGTGTTTCTGCCAGCTTGGCTTTGCCCACCAGTACCCATTAATGCTCAAAGTGCATCTGTATTGGGTTTGCATCTGAATTTGGAACTCAACCATTTTAGGGTATTCAGTGTGACCCATATCACTCTCACAAACTTTGATGTTATCCCATGCAAGTTTTTGTCCCTGCTTTACCTCCATTTTCAGTGGCATACAACACTCTAGATAAAATAACCAGTGGCTGTTTCAGTGGCAAATATATAGATTCCCATGTCCTGGTAACAGTGATCTATTATGGGTCTGGCTCAAACATGAAAATCAAGAACATCTGAAAAAGCAAGATTGACAAAGATGATCAGGAAAGTGGGAAACAGAGATGGTAGCATGAAAATTGAGATCCTTTCTACATTCCTCAGCCAAGTAAATAGAAACTAATGACATAAAAAGAATTATAACAAATGTACTATGCTTCAAAAGAATAATCCATATATTTCAACCCACAGAAACGTTTCAGTTACAAGATTTGATCATATTGAATGAAAAATACATTCCTGTCACAGATTCATTTATCATCTCTGTGGAGAACTTATAATTAAAATCTCCCTGACGGAAAGAAAAAAATAAATAAATACAATATAATAGAAAAAAATTTCAGCAGCATTCTTCTATCTAATCTTCTCCAAATTCTAACCTAACTTTATCTCCTTCCTCCTGCCCAAAATTTTTGGGCCTTCATTGAATTGAATTTGGTGTGTAACCTTCCCCTTCTCTTACATTACATGTTACTATAATCTTATCAAATGCTAATAGAAACTCCAAATATTTAACTTCTTCAGCATAAGGAAGGAGCAAATCAGACAGAATTGTTGCTTATGCCCTCTGCTCCTGTTCTATGTACAGCTGATCCGCCCATGGTGGAAGCATTTCATGAGCCCCCTTATTGAGGTGGTGATACCTCTGCCTCTCTGTACCAAACATCTCAGACCTCTCAGAAGAAACATCTTTAACCAGGGAATTGACCCAAGACACATCTGGCTCATCCATAGCAGATGGCCTCAAATTGGTTGTTCCAGCATTGTTGCTTCGGAACCCAAAAGAAGCCGACTTCTTCAGCTTGTTCAGCTCATCTCCTTGAATTCCCCAATCCAGTTTCCCACCAGGTGATCCCCAATCTGGAGACGACATCATGGTGGTAGAATTAGGAGTGGCAGTAAACCCAGGTAGATGGGTCACTGCTCCACGGTCAATAAAACTCTGGCTCCGCTTTGCAAAGGCAGCAGACCTGGAATTCATAAGTGCAGCCGCCATTGCCGCAGGTGAGTCATGCCCAAAAGACGAGGGCTTCCTCACCGGAGAGGATGACAAGTTAGATGGGTAGCTTGAACGCAGTTGGTTCATGTTTTGGCGAATCTGAAGCCCAGTTGGAGATTGTAACTGGGTTGGTTTTGAAGGCTTTAGAGAGAGTCCCTGCAATTGAGACAATAAGGAAGAATCAAAGGATCCAAAAACATCGTCAAGGTTAGTTGGCTTCAATTCTCCAATCCTACTGTTATAGCAGGATGGAGAGGAGAGACGAGACATCTCATCCCACAAGTGCTGTTGCTGTTGGTTAGCGCGATTATCCATTCCTAGCAATTCCATCTCCAATTCCAAATCTCTAGCACTCAAAGCACTCTTCAGCCTGCTACCTGGAAGCTGCAAGGCAGGTGGGGTGAGATTAACTTTGTTCTGCCACAAACCTCCATTCTTAGGAGATGAAGAGGCTGCCAATGGAGACATGGGTGGTGTTGATGTGGTAGGCATAGACATAGATGATGAACCAAGAGCTAATGGGCTCAACGTTGCCATATCTGCTGCGCTGACTGAAGTAGACCTTGGTGAAGGCATGGCTGAGCCCGTGGAAGCATACACAGGGCGTAACTCTTCGGGTTTGTGAGCAAAGAAGCACACTTTCCTTCCGCACCCAGTCTCATCCTTGCAAAGACGGGTTCGATATTGAGCAGGGTGAAGCCAGGACTCAAAAACACCATGAGCATACTCACAAACATCTCCCTTCTGGCACGACCCTTTGCGGAACTCAGGGCATGGGACACAGCTGTATGGGTACTTCCTGGGGTCTCTCCTCCTTGCGTTCTCACCTGGATGAACAAACGGGCACTCAGTCCAGTCATGAGAATAGGCCCTCGAGCAAGGCTTCACCTTGAAAGTGTACATTCTGAACTCATCTGTACCATATATCCCATTGTTGATATCAGGCATTGAAATATCAATAGGATATTCTTTCTTCTCGCTTCCCTCCTTCGACAACTGAGGGCTTGGAACCCTTTGTTGGTCTCCCTCTTGGTCAGCAATCTGATCACCTTCACCTTTCAACAGCATCTCCATGGCCTTTCTTCTTGAGTTGCTTGGCGACTTCAAAGCAGGGGCAATCAAGTCAATAGGCTTGTTTCCGTTAGCATTGACACAATTAGCATCAGCTGATGCATCCAGCAAGAAGTTGACAACATCGACCGAAGAACTGGAACCACCAGCAGTTGCACAGTGAAGGGCGGTGACCCTATCTGAACCACAAGCCCTATTGACATCAACCTTGCCAGACTGAAGTATGTACTTCAAAACCTTAGTGCTACCAAACATGGCAGCGATCATAAGCGGTGTCCTCTCTTCGAACCCCATCTTCTTTGACCCAAATCTTCTACCATACCAAAAGCTGGCCTCGTCAACATCAAAGCCTTTCTCTTCTACCACAGTCCTGAAAGCATCAAGATTGTCCGAGGCAGACAATTCAACCAAAACTGAGCACTTAGAGTGGCGAACCTCATCATCCTGCTTCTGAAATTCGCTTTCCATGATGAAATTTGAGGAGCCAAGTTTATTCTTAGAGCCCTTACACATACCCAAAAGTCCTGCATATATGTAACAACAAAAATTCAATATGCCACTCCATACATGTAACAAAATAAAAAAGCACTTCGATAGCTGTTTAATTATGAATCTAAGATTTTACATAAATTGAACAACATAAAAATTTCAACAGACCTCCACAGAAAAATCAAAAACTACATCTTAGAAACTATATGGTTTCAACTGAGGTGAGCTTTACATATTCAGCAAATCATCATATAACCTAGGACCTCACAAATTCCTACAGTTTTGTCCTTGGATATTATATTCTCACCAAACAAACAACCCGAGATCCCAAATATCAAACTTCAACCCAAATAACTCAAAACCCAATAAATATCATATAGGATGGTATCATGATATTCATCCAGATATGAAAAGCATCCAAATTTAAGCTTCTAGAAAACTTAAACAAGCAAATCCAGAAGCTTTTCCCTACCTTTAGGTACTTGACAAGTCAGATACGGACAGTGAGAGAGAGTAGAAGAGTTGTTGTGTAATTGTTGCAGAGCAAAAGCGGTGAGGAATTGGTGTTAGGAATTGGTGTTGAGCTTTGTGAAGAGGGAGGCTGAGGCTTTATATTCTTCCTCTGGCTCAAGGAAGCAGGTAGGAAAGTGTGACTTTTCTTCTTTCTCAGCGATTTCTTTTCTTTCTTTCGTTGTGGTTTTGGTCAAAGTCAAACCTTCAAAGCGAGGGCCACTCCTTTATGACTATCCTATCAGCGAGCGAGTTGTACTCAGCTAAATGAAACTCAAATTCACATTCAATGGCAAACGAAATGCGAGTTAAATTAAATCGAATTCAACACGGAATGGACCGACTCTCACCTACAGGGCTACACCTGGTTTTGGATTTGAACCTTTAGCGAGTTGTCCGTCACGTGTGGTTCTGTTTCAGGTTCCTTTATCTGATTTGCTCTTCTGCACGTTCGCTGCAATCTCCTTCAATCTCACCTTTCTTTTTCTTTTTTTCTTTTTTCTTTTTTTCTTTTTTCTCTTTTCTTTTTTTTGGGTTTGGGAGAATATCACCTTTAAAAAGGAAAATATTCTACATCTTACTCACTTTTCTTTCCAATATTTTGTCTATTTCCTCGTGTGCATTAATGTTATGAATCTCACATGAGATAATTGAAAATATAAATTTCATTGTTCTTTAGGATAAATTCCATTCTATCAATGAGGAGGGAGAGAATAAAATTCGATAATATTTTTTTTGTTTATTTGAAAATGGAAATTTGAAATTTGATCTTTTTAAAACATTGAGATAATGACAATAATCTATCACTTATCATAAAATGGAGAGAAACACTTTAATGGTTACAATTTGAATAATTAAAATGTTGTAACTTTAATATTTGATTAGCTCGATCAAATAGTAAAAGAATATCTGAAATAACGAATTAGGATTAAGATATCCCTCTAATATAAGTAGAAAAATGGTAAATAGGTTAATTCTTTGATTAGGGATGAGAAATGAAATGTGTATGAAGAGGTTGGACCAACTGTGAGCGAATACAGATGAATAGGAATAAAAATAAAAAATCAAAGAATTCCAAGCTGTCACGATTAGCGCGTTCACTTCTTCCCTTGAGAGTCTTGAGAGACTCCTTTTGGTGGGGGACAGCAATTTTTATTATTGGAATCCATGAGTCATATGACTCACACTTCCACTATGGACGTTGCTAATTATATAACTTACTATGTTTCTATGACAAGGCATGCCTCTGTCCTATGTCTTTTGTTTTTGTTATCAATTCACGACCTCTTTTTGTTTTATTTTTTTCAAGTGAACTTATGCTTCTGCTTCAGTCACCCTCACAACTCACAAGGGATGCTTCTGTTTTAGTTTTCAACAACCTAAAAATTAGACATTCTTTCCATTATTCCATACTTTTATCATGGCTAGTGCATACAATATTTCTTTTGTATATGTATAACTTTTATATGCTTATTTGCTATTAGTGGCGGACCCAATAGTCTAAACAATTTTGCTTAAATAATTTTGATATTGTCAATGACCATTTGGTTTAATAGATGACATTCAAGAGTAGATCTTGAATTCAAAACTCATGAACAACAATTGATTAATAAAAAATAAAAAAAGAACTTTGATATTTTTATAGAATTTGGCACACTTATGTTATGTACCATGAACAGCAGAAACTCTGAAGCAAAAGGCCATTTCCGAATGCAAATTTAATCGGTATCTGCATCATTTCGCTAAGGACATGATGCAATTGTTGAATATGACGATATGGTCTTCTACTCGTAGCCATTAGAAAAGTACAAAACCCTCTTATTGGGTCTGGATGATGGCCCATGTTAGTTTCTTGGGCCTGGGTTTTGGCACAGTCTCTTGATATGCTAAAAGGCCCAGGCCCAGAGAGGACTGGGCATCTACTGGGCCAAGTGGGATCTCTTCTTTTCGGGCAATGGGCATTCCAGTGAAACCCACGATCAAGATTCAAATGACTCCACGTTTTTATTGTGAGGGAGTGGTCATTGTATTCTCAGTCTTCAAATAATTGTCATCCACAAATATAAATTATACAATTATATATTATATGTAACTGAACAACTAGCTTGCATGCCTCTGTATTTTTGTTATTGTTAGGCGCAGTAGCACAAGATAACAATGCCTGTGAGGGAGTTGAAGAGCTGCGCAAGACACCAAATTTGCAACCATTCTCCAGTTCACACTGTGATAGAGACTACACACACACACACACCCACACAAAATAAAAAAAATATATCTATATATGGCCATGAAAGGAAATGTGGGCTCTTCAGAGAAAAAAAAAATTTTTATTTAAAAAGTGGGGTGAATAGGTTAGGAAACCATAGAAAGACCCAATCATTTTTTTTTTTAATTAAGAAAATAAAAGAGAAAAATTACATTGAAACATAAGCAGAAGAAGTACTAACGTACAAATTAACATCACAAAGTAAGGCATACATTGCTGATCTCAGCAGTGACGGACTCTAAAACTTTTATTTAGTAGGGGCATGCATTACTAGTTGTAATCAAGAACAATTAAATTTCCAAACAACAGAAAGTAAAACTAAAAATTTGCTTTTGAGTTATAAAGTGTACATTCTACAATGGGCAGAACAAAATTTTCAAGTAATTTGTGTGGCAGGTTATATATGCACGCAACACGTGTAAGTAGTTTATGGGATAATGATTGTGGATTGATAATTAGCTAGTGAATAGTGATGGAGATTGTGTCATTAATCATGTTAAGGTTAAGGTTTTGATAAACTTAAAAAGGAGATCATATATATGATATATCACATTATATATCTATATTTATTCTGCACAAAAAATAAATTATGCATTTATTACTCTCGTTTGCGTTTTATAAGAATGACATAAAAATATTCTGTATACAATTGAATGGAACATCCTCTAGCTATCATCAATAGATTTCATATTGGACTTTTTCAAACAATATTAAAAAGTGCATTCCAAGCGGATGCATGTATTAAATTAGTGGACAGGAATTGAAGGAAATAAAATTTTACAGTACTTGTGATCGAATGAGCAAGAACGCAGTAATATATATACCTGACGCCTAGCTTTCTAATCCTAGCTAGAGTGGTGATGAGTCATGCATGCATGCCTACTGATGTATATTATCATGGACTCATATATATACACTTGTGTACTGAAACAGTGCTATATATGTGTGCATACATGCATGGTTGGTGATTAGCGCATGCATGCAGATTGCAGACAAGTCTGAAGCCACACGTCTTCACATAGAGAAATTCTTAGATTCACCACTGGCTATTGGTCATAGTAATTGATAGGTTGTTCTTGAAAAAGTTACGGAATTACTTTTCAACTACAATTAATATATAAAAATTAATACTCCGACTTTATTTTTTAGTTTGTTGATATATTCTCCAGTACTTACGAACAAAACTACTGTAAGTTTCTAATTCTAACCCTAATTATCCAGACTTAAAATCATTTTCGATCTTAGTAACAAGGTTAATTAAACATAAACCCTCGAAGTCCAACCCTGCTTATTAACTGTATATGTCAACCAATTAAGTCCATCAAGATCTGTCACAAAAAGAGAAGCTAATTTCTAAATTCAAATAAAGTACTGGGACTTGTATGCAAAACAACTAGCTTATACAAAGTAGCTAGTGGTACAAATTGAAGGATCTCGGAAAACAAATGCGCGAGACCCTTTGACTATCATCTTGAAAATACTGACTAAATCTTTGAGAAGAAGCAAATACATTAATCATAGTGCAAGGGAATAAATTAAATCGCGGATTAGCTATAACTTTCAAGTGAATTAAATTTAAAGCTAATTAATTTATAAAAATGCACAACTTTTCATATTTTTAGGTTTGTACATCATGCAATGATACACATCCTAAGAAAGCAAAAAATCAAGGCATAGATTTTGCACCAAAACATGCAGAGACTTAAAGATTACACCAAATTGAACATGTTCATAAAAGTAAGCTTATAGCGATAAAGGGGTACTTTCCCAATATAGAAATACGATTTATTAATTTTACTTATTTTGAAGAACAATCAAATTGCATCTATGGTTCAACACCTTTCATGCATCGAACTTCATATTGTTTTGGTCCAACTCTCACTTCAACAAGCAGATACGAAAATTTACATTCATTTCTACATATGCAGCAACAAGAATTTAAACCCCTCAATTAGTGATTTAGAATTTCAGTTAGGAAAAATTGCATTCATTTTCGTCTGTTATGTGTCTGACATACATATACGCCTCCGCAAGAAGCGCATGACATGATCGACAGTATAATTAACTAGTGATACATTAATTAGGAAAACTCACATTTCCAGCACACATGACCGACCACCTTAAGTACTTTTAGAGCACAAGACCATTCATGTGATGTGATCTTCATGCACGTTATTTTCTTATTAATCATGTGATAATTACGTACGTATGCCTTTGCGTAATATATATATATATATGCATTAATTTCCAACTCTGGAGCTGCAATAATGTCAACCTTTGCATTTTTTTCCTCCAAACCTCTTTTTGATTTATTTCTTTTGTATTTCTAACAAAAGAAAAGGCCTAATTCGTGCCAAACGATTTGCGTGGCCATGGTATAGCAAAGCAGACTTAATATCAAATAAATATTGGCCATTACATTTAACATGTGACGCTAGACATGTCACATGAGGAATTTAATTAGCCAACAAATTTAACCAATTATTAGTTTAATAGTATTTTGCTTCCTTTTTAATGGAAGAGATTTCAAGTTGGAGTTATTACGTACTTGCTTAGAAAGCTAGTCACAAACTTGCTAAAATTAGTCAAGATAATAAATAAAAGTGCTTAAATTGCCACTCTGACACAAAGTTGCTTCCCTCTATTCACTTCAAACAAAAATGAGTAAGATTGGGATGAATCAATTCCATATTTTTTAGTGAAAACAATCCCATATTTCTTTATTGCAAACATTTTTATATAGATTAATTTATGTTTGTCTTGTATTACTAACAACAAAGACGATGATTTATACGGTGATACTTTTACCTTAAAAAATTTCTGCTAAAAGTGAAACAACAAATGGTATCACACAGATCATACAACTGAAGTATTCAAGTACGAGACAAAAATAAGGTGGATTTGTACATGTGACTATGAATTTATGAACAGTATATTTGTGTAATATAAAAAAATGCCGAGGCGGTATGTCATAAAATAGATTTAGATGATTTATCTTTGATTCTTTCTATTAATTAAAATGCATAAGTCAACAACGAATCTGGCCTATTTTTTCAGTTTTTATTGAACTTTATAATTTGAAAATCCAACTTTCCTCTTGATTTTTTTTTGGTCGAATATACACTTTCCTAATGGTTGAACAATAGAATCAGGAAAAGCCAATGGAAATGTTATCTAATTATTTCCTTGTCGATCATTTGAAGCATCCAATTAACTATTAGATTGAGAAAATCTGTCTAAAAATTACCAACACAGCCACTCGTTCTAGTTCCTAAACCCACAAACAAAAAATCCTTCACCTTGGATTGAATACAATCACAAATTTGGGTTATTGGTCAGGATTAGAGATATCGATGCGTGCACGTTTTTTGTGGAAAATTCAGGGTTGAGTTGGGTGGATGAAGAACAAGGTCAATTAGTAAAGAAGATGAAAGAACGAGAGAGACTGAGAGAGAGAGAGAGAGCTAGTTTCATACTTGGTTTTTTTGGCAAATAGTATGAATACACATTTGAATAAGAATTTGCATGATGATCGAATAGTTCATCTGAAAAGTAAGAAAAGGTTTTCATATAAGATTTATAAAATAAAAAAAGAAAAAGATAAAACTAGTTATATATAGTTGAAATTAAATGTTAAGTCAATATCATCCTCATCATCGTCCTTGTTGTTACTTGTTAGCAATACAACTACAAGACAAAGGAAGATGAAATGTGGGGTAATCAATTCGCTCACGGCGCCGAAATAACCGGGACCGAAATTCTTAATTTGTGTTAATATCCCATGAGTTATGAATGCCCGAATTAATCTTCCAAATTGCAATGGCAAGCTCTCTCTCTCTCTCTCTCTCTCTCTTTGTATGTCGGCCTGTCAACTTCAACAACATACTGACACACGCATAGAATAGTGACAGACCCCCTATAAATACTCAAACTACTTTACACACCCAAAATACTCTAATCCAAACTTGTGAAAATTACATTGAAATAAGAAAAAAAACTCAAATATTTCACGTCCATTTCACTCCCCACTAGTCGATCACTATTCACTACTCAACCCTTTCCTTTTAACTACCACTCCCGCACTCGATCAATCTCATCCCCATAATCCCATCTCTCTCTCCCAAACCTCGAAAACTAAAATTGTTCTTTTTTTTTGTTTTCGTCGTACTACTTGTGCACTGTACATTTAATTGTTAGTTACATATATATACTATATAGGATCAACCTCGAAGACGCCAAAGCAACTAATTATTACCATGAATTGTCCAACGGATTGGCCCGAGCCAATAGTCCGTGTCCAATCCTTATCCGACAGTGGCGTAGTCCCGGACCAGTACATAAAGCCTCCGCCCGAAAGAGCCGACCCGAACTCCGAACCCAGCTCCGACAACCACACCAACATCCCAATAATTGACTTCCAATCCTTACTATCCCAAAACGACGACGATCTCCGGTCCACGAGTACGGTGGCCCAAATCTCGGAGGCGTGCCGTGAGTGGGGGTTCTTCCAAATTGTGAACCACGGGGTGAGTGAGGAGTTAATGGAGAGAAGTCAGCGGGTTTGGCGCGAGTTTTTCCATTTGCCGATGGAGTTGAAGCAGGCTTATGCGAACTCGCCCAAGACTTATGAAGGGTATGGGAGTAGGCTTGGGGTTGAAAGGGGTGCCATTCTCGATTGGAGTGACTACTATTTCCTTCACTATCTTCCATTGTGCTTGAAGGATTACAACAAGTGGCCTGCCCTCCCTGCTCATGCCAGGTAACTCTACATTTTTAACCGCACCGTCAGGTAATTAATTCAATTAGGAATTAACTGACTGAGTTAACGAACGTTGCATAGTTTTTGATGATTACAGGGAAACAATAGATGAGTATGGGAGGGAAGTAGTGAAGTTATGTGGGAGGCTAATGAAGGTCTTATCAATAAACCTTGGATTAGAACAAGATTTTCTTCAAAATGCATTTGGGGGCCAAAACATTGGGGCCTGTTTAAGGGTCAATTATTACCCAAAATGCCCTCAGCCAGACCTCGCCCTTGGCTTATCATCACACTCCGACCCTGGTGGCATGACTCTCTTACTCGCTGATCAACACGTCGCTGGCCTACAAGTCCGAAAAGCTGACCGTTGGATCACGGTCAAACCAGCTCCACACGCTTTTATTGTCAATATTGGTGATCAAATTCAGGTAATTCTCGTTTATTATTGAACCATTCATAGGCACAGCACATGGAGGGGTCGTCATTTGTTGGACTCCTATAATATAGAGCCACTCAAACGTGCATGTTTTTTATTTTTTAAGATATCAAAACGTGCATCTTCAATACATTTGATGGAGTCATTTTTCCATGCCCCAAAAACACAGTAGGGTGCATGAACAAGAGAACAAATTGTTCCAAGTAAATATTTTCTTTGGCACGTAAGATAAGTTTAATTATTGAAATTTTTTCTTTTTTTCTTTTAAGAAAACTTTATATATTTAATCTTCTTTTTTCTTGATTGCAATATTTAAGGAGAAATTTTTGACTACCAAATATTTCCAAATAAATAAAACCCTTCGATACTCGTATTATAATATATATGTGTGCATAGTATACCCACGTTTTCTTTAAATTCTTCATACATTACTTTGGCACTTTGGAGCCACAGTAATATATGTTAAAATACCAAGTTGTTATCAACAATTTTTGACCACAAATTATTAGTTGTTAGTTTAGCGGAATTTTCCCATTAATATTAAAAGATGTAACGAAATCAAAAAATAAAAATTTGCTACTTGAAAATAAAAATTAAGACCCCTTTAACTATTTCAAGACAACACCTTCTAATTCTAGTAGTTGAGAGCATTTTTCAGTTAAATTTTGAATTTCACCCTCTCTTTATGGAAAGTATAGTTATCACTTGCTAAAAAAAATTATTTCAAAAATATAGAATTCACATAAAAAAAAAAAAAAAAGACAGAATAGTCTCTGAAATCAAGATATATAATTCCTTGATTAGTTGGTTTAATAAAATATGTGTATAAACAAGTGGATAAACATTCGCGAGCAAGCTCTAGGATAAGGTCTCCATATTCCTGTCTGTTTCTAAATTTCTTATTAAACATGCTACAGACCTACACGTGCTTGCTCATGGTTGTCTCTTTCTTATTTCTGGTTGATTACCTGAAATCTTAATTAATTAAGGGTTACACATCAGCTGATAGTAATTGAAAGAGTTAAATATAGTTTTATTATTTTTTAATAGAATCTAAAATTGTATAGTATGAATAAATTTTTAACAAAAAGAGTACTCTGTTTTGAATTAGGTTCTAAGTAATGCAATGTACAAGAGCGTAGAGCACAGAGTGATTGTAAACCCAGAAAAGGAGCGTCTGTCTCTAGCCTTCTTCTACAACCCAAAGAGTGACATAGCCATTGAGCCAGTAAAGGAGCTTGTGAAGCCCGACAGGCCTGCGCTATACCCACCCATGACATTCGACCAATATAGGCTTTACATAAGATTGAGGGGTCCAAAAGGCAAATCCCAAGTTGATTCCATCAAATCTCCCCGAAGATTGTGACATATATATATGCATTTAATTTGACCTAATTCACTGTAAATCACATGAACATCGGTCCCTTTTTTATTCCTCAATTGCTTTTGAGTTAATTGTACATCTTGTAATCATAAAAGGGATCGGAATTAAATAATCCGATATATTTAAGGATATAAATATAATCAACAAGCTTATTGAAAATTAATTATAAAAAAAATATTGGAAAGCTCTCCTTGTTATTTTATACGTACTTGAGTTATAGATGACTGTTTGTGGGGTCTACCCAGCTTATCGTTGCATTTATTGACGAAACTTTTGTCCCACTTTGCTCCATTGGTTGTGGTTTATGCTGCTCATTTGTTAAACATAATACTAGATTAGTTAGTCTAATGGCACATTTATATTCATGGATTATTGAATGATTCATATGTCATATGTAGCGTTGTAGTACAAGTTATATAACCATGTAGTACAAGTATATAGCATCAAAGTTGTTACCCGTAACCATTTGGTTTAATGGATAACACGTAATTTTTATTTATTGTAAGTGATTATGAGTTCAAAATTTATGGATGATAGTTATTAATAATATTAAAAAAAAAAGTTGTTGGTCATAATAGTCCTTGTTTAGAATTTTAAATATTATGTGACAAAATTTCAATATGAATGAATAGTTAAAAGTAAAATTTTGCTTAAAGTTTATCAAATATTTGGTAAGAAACTAGTATGTACCCATAAACAGTTTGTAAGAAATCGCTATCATGCATATAAGAAACTTCAAAAAATAATGTTCTTGTTTTTTTAGATGAGTAATACGATTTAATTATCAGAATTGTCTATTTTTTATGTTTAACCTTAAAAGTTATTTTTATAATTAATAAGCCAAATATATAATTATTTGATTATTTAAAATTTGTTGATAAATACCATATGTCAGAAAAGTAATATTTGAATAATATTTTGAAATATATACCATTTGGATCATTAAATTATAAGTTTTTCATGATCATGTATATACTGTAAACAATTTTAATAGATCATGTTAATGGTGCGCAAAATATAGTGTCATCCACTAAAGATGAATCTTTTGACTCCATTTATTATTATCCGATGAGTGGTTTGGTTTCATCGGGTTCATCGATATAAATCCGTACAACATTCATCATTATTTAAGAGGCATGTGTGCAGTGGCAAAAAAAAAGAGAGGCATTTATGCGTGTCAATATTCCAACTGAAAAGCAGAGCTTTTACCTAAATCTGAGGTTTTAAACCCGCTTTTTAATGACCTTTTACATTTCATTAATGACCTTTATCTCGCACTAAACTAAAATATATAATTAATATGGAAATACAGAATCTTTAATTAATTTATGTCTTTCATATTAATTATTTTCTATTAAAGGTTAGCCAAAGCCGTGCTTCATTTCTCCATGCTTCAATCATGTATAATAGTCAAGTGTCAAGTGTCAAACTCTCAACTATATATTAAGGTTCTTCTCGATTGCAATAATATTGAATAATAAAATTTGATCACATGTCTGTTACTGTGTAGCTTTTTTTTCTATGATATATAATGATTCCAATATCTAATAATTTTGTCCCGTAATGTACATGTAATGGACTCAATCAAGATCCATTTTTTTATATTTATATTTTTGTATTGTTGTTAGAATATATGCTGTGGTCGACATCTTGGGCAGTTTTGTTGGTTTGAAATTGTAAACCTTTGAATGGTTTTTAAATATCTCAGTGTATTTTATTCATTGTGAAGTTTGATGTGACTTGTGAGGCAATATTTGGCGGTCCTAAGCTGCTAAACATGTGTGGGACCCTTTCATTAATTCATCAAAATTCAACATTTTTTTTTTCGGTCAAATTTTTTAAATTCATTTATTTTACTCAAAATCTATGTATTCATCAAAATTTATGATAAGATAAATTACTTGAGTTATTTTACTCAAAATCTGGTAGGTGATGGGAATCTATCGTAGTAGGTCTTGTATGAGTAGGTATTACTTCTATTAATAAGATAATAAATGATTAGTTAAAATGATTTAAATAGCATTAACTAATTTATGATTTTGATTTATAAAGTGATACGTAGTAAGTTTGTTGGTTTCAAGTCTATGTCTAGCAATTTGCCATTCAAGATCCACGAGGTAAGCCACGGCCCACGCAGGTACAATATCCATTAGGCATTACTCATGATCATTGCAGCCTATGAGAATGTTATCTGAATTAATTACATTATTTTGTATTGCATAACTTTTTAAGTATTTCGAAAATTTTAGAACAAAATTTAGCATTAAAACGTTTTTAAAGTGGCTAAATTGATAAAAATTAATATCCATGCAATATAAAGAATCTAAAAAACATGAAATTCAAGATTGAAAGGATGAAATGGACTAAAAAAAGGTTTTATTATTATTATTTTTTTCTCTTTTGGTATATGGAAATTTTCATAATTATTTAGTGAACCTGGGGAGGGGATGGCACCGAGCCCTTTGGCTATTGGCCTCTGGTTCTTTTTTTCTTATTTGGTTTGTTTTTTGTTTGGATAACTTGAAATTTGAAAAGTCTTGTCTGATAGCATTCAACTGTTATGCATATACAATGGAGGTGGGGCTGAGTGCTTACAAGAGGAACTGAAAACTCTGAGTGAGTCAGATAATTCAATTAATGCCCCAATAATGGCATACATTATAATATTATTGGTGAATTGAACCAACAGCAACATCTTGAAATCTCAATGCTTATTGGTGAGCATCAACCTCTAAAAGTCCATTCTAATTGCGCAGAGAGAGAGAGAGAGAGAGGCAAGCTATGTTCATGCATGTGTGCTTCGATTGCTAGTCATATTTATTTTTAAGAATACAAATCAAGTAGTAGGACTAGCGGGTATGGGAAGAGAAGACAAGTTCAACATTGGAATTATTAGTGGTAACTATTAGGTGGGGGCCACGCCATCTGTTTAAAGACAAGTGTAAACACTAATGTTAATTAAGCCTGCCAACAAGTGAAAGTCAAAGAAGCACGTGCGCTGAATGCCAGCACGTGTTTATTTGAGCTTTGTTAAAATAAGGTGGGGTGGGGGCAAGTACAGCACCGTCAATAATACAGTTTAATAGTTGTTTATGGAATAGCGATTGATTAGGGTGAGTGAGTGGAACATTTTGCTTTCGAACCAATTGTTTGATAACGACGTTTACACAAACCGCGTGAACGACTTGTCGTCAACCCTATCTGCAAATTGTACACGTGGCGATTTGTTTGTAGGAGTCTACTATAGATGACATCATCTCATTTGAGAGGCAGTGCTGATATTTTCTTGCACAGTCTTTTTGTGTTTTTTTTTTTTTTTAACGATGAAATGAATGGTAGACAGTCAAACTTCAATTGTTTCACTTGGAACTTTCTTCGTTTAACTTTTCTCAATTTATATGAAATCAATTTCAGGAAAGTAAAACCAAGGAAGATTTTGTTACACTGTTGTGACTTGTGAGATCTTTTAAAATTTTTCACACAAAGATGCGTAATCCAATTTACTCTCCTTTTACAATCCAGATTTCAGAGTTATTCAATCTTTTTACCCTGGAAAACAAAGAAAATTAAATAATCCGCAATTTGACAAATGCAAATTCTATGGGTGGCACTTAAATGAAACAACATCTATTTTATACATAGAAGAATACATAGGAACATAAATAGCGCAAGGACGAAAAAACTAGGTTTTAACCATGGCCATAGAGTATCTACCATAAATATAGAACACATGACAAGTTGATAATTGATAAAGGAAACGCAGAACCCCCACAAGAAAGAAACCCTAGATTTATATCACTAATTTATGACCATTACAATGAGGTAAACCCCCGAACCCCGAGCTTTATGCTAGTCACTACGGCCTGCCCCTCTTTGTGCTGCAAGCAGGACATTTGTACTGCTGAATACTTTCTGCCTTGGCTGGTGTTATCTTCACGCATCTCCCATGGTACCACCTCTCGCAGATGTCGCAGCCAATCCAAAACTCATTAGCACTGTAATTTCCCCCACAGGTTCCACAGAGGGTTTCACCATGCTCATCTTCATCTTCCACGTAACTTCCATCGAGTAACTTAGAATTATTGCTCCTTACCTGTCCATCAATCGATCTCTGCAAAACAGAGGTCGGTCGTAAGTCCAATTTGCATAGAGGAAAAGAGTATCCAAAAATGCAAAAACTTCTTCAATGGGCAATAATTTTCAGAGAGAGAGAGAGAGAGAGTTTCACCTTTGCACTGTTCCTGGATTTGCTTCCACTATCCACACTGGGCTTCTCTTTTACGGTCTTCCTTCCAGTTACAACTTCAAAGACTGTAGGCAGTTCATTTGTCATGCTAAATAGACGCTTCCTGTTTATTAAAGGGAAGAAAAACAAATATGGTCATATCTGCACACTTGCAACCTTCTGGATTTGGGCCTACCAGGATTGATGGCCCAGAAAACCATAATCAGATTCATTCCAATTTAGATATGTAGGTGAAAAGGTACAGGAAATCATTTGTACTAGAAATGAGATGTTAGAGCAACATGCCACATTATAAAATTTATACCAAGTGCCTCAATGAACAATTTCTATTGAATCTGGGAACTAGAGGGTGGGGGGGCAACAAACAAAATATGAGGGGAGTGAAAATAAAAGTTCTGAATTGGATGCCTGAGAATACAAAAAATAAAAGGGTAAAATACACATAGAACCAGCAGCTTCACTTAAGTATGTTTCATTTTATTGTCCAAGTAGGACAAGTATAAACAATTATTTTCCAACAACAAATAACTTTTTCCTTTGGTGATATGTAGTAACAACAAATACATTCAGGATTGGATTATGTCAAAAGAAATATCAGGGACAAGTGTACTCAGAAATAATTTCCAAGAAATTAGGCATTGAAAACAATCTCTATCATTCAAATAATAGGGAATAATAGGGATAGAGTTCTCTTTTAGCAGAGATGAGCTATAATCACATCATCTTGTATCAAAGAAACAATTGTGAGTGCACCCCAGAGAACTCAGCAACATGAATTGCTTAGACATAGAAAATTCATGCACGATTTTAGCAATAGTATCCAGACAAAAGCAGTTTCTTCTGAAACTTTCTGAGGAAGTCTCACCATTGGCGCGCACACACTCACACACACACAAGAGACTCCCATATGGTCCTTAAATGAGGTCTTATTTCTTAGCTATTAAATCAAATATGGACATTGGAGATGCCTTGAATCTCACCCATTGTACAACTCAACAATCCATATTTGATCTAAAGACTGAAAATAATGCCTCATTCAAGGACTATAAAACAGAAGAATTGCAAATTAATACATATACATATGAACTGAATAAGCTTACAATATGCTTCGAGTGATGGGTGAACAATACATCTTTTGTAGAGACGGAGAAATTGTTTCAAAACAATTAGAAGAGACTTAATAAATAAAAAAAGCATAGAACAATTAGAAAGAGATATATGCCAAGAGCTAGTTCTTTTCTGGCGTTTTTCACGAAAATTGACAAACAATACAATATCAGACCCCCAAAGTTTACCATACATTATCAGTTTCAGCCACCATAAGCAAATAAATGTTAGTCTTTCATGCAAACAAGCAATAAAGGTTCATGAAATAGGATAAAATGCCTGAAAGACAGATCTTTGGCGAATGCATGAGAAAAACTCAGTGGCATATCCTCACATAAAAGTGGACTGTTACTTCCACAAATATACTAGGAAACATTCTAACATGACATCTAGTCAACATTTAAATTCGCATAAATTAAGAACTGTCAACTCAAGGACAAGAACAACGAACCTTTCATTTCGATTGAGGCGAGCGCCAAAGTAGAAAGCCACAGAGAGCAACCAAGAATCACTATGCACTGCAATCAGTGACAGCCAATCTTTACGGTTCATCCCATCTCTTGCAAAATTGATGCCCAGTGCAGGCTCGGGAAGCTCTGGAGGTACTTCCTCTGCCGGCAGAGTCACCTCCCACGACTCATCTGGGTGTCCATACAAGCACAAATTCTCCTTTTCTGAAAAATTTTAAGCATAGACAGCTCATAACTAAAGCATCCCAAATCAAGCGGACGCCACAAGCAAGTAAATTTCTATTGAAATTACACTAAAGCAACCAATACAATACGATTGGAAGCTATAAGCAAGCCATCAAGGGCCAAAAATGAACCATGATGTGCTCTGTTAGGTTTCCTCCAAAATGTGGAAGAAGAAACGAAGCAACAATTCTATAAATCTTACGCCTTTCGATGTTTCTACTCAGTCAAAACCTAAAGCAACTACTATCCCCTCACTAGGGTACAATTTCATATATAAAAAACACCAAAAATAACAAAGTATTTATCTTGAAAATCATAAAATACATACATACTCAAACCTATAGCTACTAGAAGACCCAGTTTCCAAAAAATAAAAATACAGATAGCTAATAAAGAGAATAGGAAAAAAAATCGAAATAGGAAGAGACCTGGATCGCAAAGCGAATAGAATTCATCCACATCTGAAAGTGCAAAAAGAAGCAAAGAGTCAACGAATGCCCTAAAACAAATGCATTTTAGGCATGGAATTAGAACAGAGAAAGCGAGAGATAGAGAGGGAACCGTAGGTGAGGGCGCGAATGAGAGCAGTGTGACGAGCGTCGTAGTCCTTGAAGATCTCTTCGACGGAACGAGGGCTCGAAGATGGCATTTTCCCAAAACTGTGTGTGATATGATATATATTTTTTGAAAAAAAAATAAGGGATGGATTAGATAAGGAGGAGAGCTGGGCTTTCACTTGGGCTTGGGTCTGGTCCTGGGCAATCTGTTCTGGGTTATGGTTGATACAAAATGTAGAAACATGGACCGGATCCAATCCTTGACTTGTAATTCTTACTCATTATTTTACGGAATAATTAGAAATAGGTCTAATTTTGAAGGATCATTTAGACTAAAACTATATAGAAATTTAAATTAATACTTAAATCTAATTTTTTAGACTGAGGTCCAAAAAATAGATTTTTTAAAATTTTTACTCAGATTATCTCTTAAACTTAAGATAATCAATATGAATTAATTTTAAAAATAAAAGATAATATCTGTTCAGACATATTTAATTAAAACATTTAAGATTATCTAATTTTATATTTTTTAATTTGAAATAATAAATGATAATATCCATTTATATTATATAATAAAAAATATATTAACTCATAAAAAAAATCAAACAAGTAAGAGAAAAAATAAAAATATATATATATGTACATTTCAATTATACCAATATCTGGGTTGGTATATATATATATATATTCGAGTTGCTTTATTTCCTGAGTTTTGAGGGTAAATCTCATCTTTTCATCCTATTCCCTTCTAAGGTATAAAATGTATTCGATAGAGGCGTTATATTAGGGTTTAGCTCTGGGATTTTGGACGAAGCCCAAAATTCTGGAGCTAAACCATAACATAAAAGCCGACAAACTATAGCCGATCGATTGATTGGTACAATTGAAATGTATTTACAAATTAGAGTCAATCGTTCGTTTGGTACAGTTAAATCGTATAATTAATTATAGGATAATATGATAATATTAATTAGGATATATAATATAATATTATAATATTAAAGTAATATACAATTAGAATAATATTAAGATTTACATATCATTAATTTTAGGATAATATTACATATTTTTAAAATTAAACACATATGGATAATATTTGTGGACCTTAGTTAAAAATAAAAAAGTATTAAAGTATTAGTCTAAAAGGAGAAAAAATTGGAACGGCCAATAAATCACCCTTTTTTTATTAAAACTTGTGAATTTTAAAAGTTTTTAGTTAAATTACTAAAATACTTTACTAACATGTGAAAGTGAAACGCACTTTTCATTTTAAGAATGAACATTAGTTCCACCTGCCAGCTATGACAATGATGACCATGAGTTGGCATGACTAAGCTATAACTGAATGCTTAGGGTGTGTTTGGTAATTTATTCAAAAAATTTCTTTCTTACTTAAATAAAACAAAAAACAGTTTTTGGAAAGGATACCAAACAAATCCATGATTTTCATATTAACGGAGTTACGTAGACTATATAGTCTACTTGGTTAAGTATAGAGTGAACATCAAGGCTCATGCAACGAAGGTAATTAAATTACCAAGGAATAACAACCAGATGCGTCCCATTCCTTCCCAAAAGTTTGGTTTATACATCACTATGAGCCATTACAAAGCAAAACAACTGAATTGTACATATAAGATGATCACACAACACACTAGCTGCAGTTTATATATCATGCACAAGCAAACCCCATTAAAAACCATGGGATTAAGAGGCTAAACAAGGACTGGCCCAACAAAAAGAAAAGAGGCTAAACAAGGATTACTAGAAGCTACAAGCTACCTTATACATCTAATTACAGAATAGACTTTCCTAGCAATCATTTCAGCATAATTCTAGGGGGAAGGTAGGTTTTTGGTGCTGGCTGCTCCAAGCAAAGGCTCTCACATGTTTTAAGTTTTACAATAGTATGAGCATTGAGGCTATATCTCTTCTGAACTTCTGCAAATCCCCTGCTGAGCACTTGCTCCACCCAGTTTTCCACCACCCTATTCCTGTCTGACAAATATACAGCTGCAAGTAATTGGTCCATGACTTCTGAGTCGATTTCTAGCAAACACTTTGAATCAACAAACTTGTGGAAGCTATTCTTGATCTCCTTCAATATTTTCTCAGCAAGTGCATCAAAATCAACTGGCTTGAATACCACTGTTTCATCCACCTGTTCAAAGAATTCTTGCAACCAAGCCTTGGTGTTTTCAGATACGCAGTCATTTTCAGAACTCCCGTGGTCTGTGTGTTGAACTGCATTCTCTTGAGCTGGAAGGTTGAGATCCAGATACCTAGTTGATGTCTTGTTAGCTCGTTTGGGCATCTCTGAGACTTCATGCTGCTCTGGAGGTTCATTGACACCGACCAGCTTCCTTTTATTCAGAAAATTTGGGTTGGGTATGCCTTCTTTAATTGAATTAGAGGATGCCCTCCAGTTTTGGCTTATGTTGCTGTCTTCAAAGGCGCATTCAATAGTAATCTGCACAGGCCACCCTTTTGCCTGTAAGATTCTTTCCTTGGAATAGTGGAAGTGTCCCTCTGTGGAAGTGAGAATACTGCTGCCCTTTGAGAATTTTGAAGTTGTAACAAACAGTGCATTATTGGTGCTGACTTGTCTTCCATGAGAATCTGAAAATTTACCAGTCAATACAGCCTGGGACAAACTATTTCGAGCTACCACATCGGCCTTGTCTACATTTTCTAGGAAGACAATGGACAAGGGGGTTTTGCACAATTCTCCAGCAACATAATCAACAACTGTTTTACCTCTAAACCTAGCTTCATAATCATTCATTACTTGACAATCAGTGGTTGTGTCTGAATGGATCACTCCATCCTGAGAATTTAAATCCACACAGATCAATTGTTCCTGGCTTCCATATAATACCTCAGCGAGGGCAACAGCAATTTTCTTTTTACCATACCTATCAGGTCCAGTAAAATTAAACCATATATCCCCTCTGTGGCTTGCTCCACAGCTTTTTTCACTTCTTGATCGGTGGTGAGCTATTCTTTGGCTAATAACACTTATAGCCTCAATTTGCCAGCCAACCCTCTCAAAGAGAGCTCTAAAAATCATCTTGACATCACTCGGATCAAATTGCCCATGGTTGTCAGGACTTGAGCAGAATGATGATTGAGCAGTGTAATTAGAGAGATTCCCATTGACTAAATCTACATCAGAAGAAAAGTAGCCTGAGATGTCCTGTTGAAGTCCTTGATTCTGATTTAGAGGTTTATTCAGTTTAGTACTAGCAGGAGAAGAGCATATTCCTAACCCTAAATCTGTGGTCACAGAAGTAGCAGATGTGGGAGATGCTCGGCTACCATCAACCACACTTGAATTAGACAAACTGCAAGGAGACCTGAGGCCACCTGAATCAAGATCTTCATCTTTTGAAGGTTTTTCCCATACTTCAGATGAGAAACTGTCATTCTTAGCCTTGGGAGGAATGCTCAACTCTGATGTGGTTATCTTTTGCACATCTATGGGCATGCATGCATTTGCATTCTTGCACTCAGTTTTATTTGAAGAAATGTTGGTATTGTTGCTGTGATTGTCCTTCTTGTCTTCAGCAGACTGAAAGCCCACTATAGTTGGAAACAAGTTTGCTTCAGGAGGGGGATGAGAGCGAAGAAGATGCTGGCATGTATTATCCCATTTATTTTGCAGTCCTGTAACCTTAGCACTCAATAAGACACCATCATCTTTGGTCTGCACTGAAGAGATACAAACTTGTTTTCAAAAAAATAATGGAAATAAACCTGTAATTGAGGTAGACATTTCAAAATTCGAACACACAAAAGAATGCCGACTGGTTGTCATCTAGAAAACCAAAGCACAAGATGCCAAACCATAAATATTACAGAAGATACTGACCATAAATATAGCAGTGCAAGTATTGAGCTGCAAAGTTTCTTATCCTTAACAAGGATGTCTTAACGGACAAAAGGGTGCATACTTTTGCCCATATATCTTAGTTGGAATCATTTATCTTTCTACTAATGGGCATTATTGAGGAAAGGCTCAAAGTGCAAAAGCGTAAAGCTTTACATGAATGCAGTACATGTATGCATGTGTGTGTGCATAAAATCTATTCCAAGAGAGGCATTTCAAGGAGTTCAGCTAGCAATATATCCCACCATATGCTCCCATTCCAGAGGTTTGGCATATCATCGGATATGGACAAATAAACACTTGTGGCACTCCCTGCCCCTAAATAGCTAGCTCTATGTATCTTTGGTCACTCTAATGTGACGTTATACTGAATTGAGAATGTATTGATCGTGATACACACCTTCATATCCAATCCCTTGTTTGTGCCAACTGGAGCCATCTGCAGCCAAGAAGGCAAGCTAGCTTGGTGCTGACCTTCCACTGGTGCAGTAAAACCTCCATTTGAAATAGCATATACTTCTTGCTCACATTTTTCATTTAACTGATGATTACGGGGCAGGCATTGATATGAACAACTTAATGGGAGCTTTAAGTCAGAAGGTGCTGAAAAGAACCCACCGAATGGAACAAATGAGTCCATCAAGCTGTAAGTATATAATCACCAGGAAACTGTGAGATTCAATGAGCACATATAGTCAGGAACCAAAAAGAGTTCCAAACACATGGAAAAGAAAAAAGTGAGACATCAACTTTTGTTCAAAATCATGTAAATTATAAAAAGCAAAATTAAGAAACCACTGGCACCAAACACCAGTAAGAGAGAGTGAGAGAGAAGTTGCCAATGAAATTTTATGATTAAAGAAAAAACAATACTTTCCTACACGTTTCTTATACTACACATATGCCACTATTGATCCTTGCATAGCAAGCTAGCAACCCAGTTATGACCCTTGCAAATTCACTTTGATTCATGGATCATAAATTACTATGGTACTAGACTCAAGATGAAACTATCATATAAAGTAGATTTTTCTCTCATATAAGGTAAATCTATTTAAAAATTGCAACATATAGCTTGACATTTACAGACTATAGTAGTCGGCTGATAACCTGACTCCTCCAAAAATCAAGCTATACCACAACAAGTGAACAAACTATATCAGAATATTAAATTTGGAAAATAAAGAAGAAGAAGAAGGTACAACTCTCACATATTAATAAATTATATCGTAAACTCCATGTAACAGCATCTGAGCAAAGATGACATAGTTTTATAATTCACAAGCAAACAAAAAAAATCTTTATATGTTATCAAATTTTAAAACTGAGAGGTCCAACAAAGTCCATGTAATATAGATATTGGGCAACATACCTGGAAGGTCTGAGAGAAGTGATGGGAAGAAGCTGCAAGTCCCAGTCTTTTTCTACAGATGGAAACCTACTCACAAACTTCAAGTAGCTACCATAGCTCGCTGTGGCACCAATTAACCAGAGCTTCCCACGATGAAGCTCCAACAAACTTGTCAATTGGGCAACAACATAGCTCACTGAGTCACTCAAAGCACTGTCAGCAACAAATGCCTTTAAGTCCCCAATATTCAACACCAGCCCAGGTCCCAAACACTGATCTACCAAATGACCGACCTCCCCAAACCTTGAATTCAGAGACCCTTTATCACAACCCTCGGTTATGAACTTTGAGAAGTCTTTTTCAGTGCAAATTACAGTCAACCCAGATAGCTCCACTGGCAAGACACCATCTTTTCTTTTCTCCAGAGCTTCCATGAAGCTCCGAAGCGCATCGTAAGCGCATACACCCACAAGCAGAGAGTTCCTCCCCTTGTTCCTCCCAAGAACCTCTCCTATTCTCCTAGGGTTCTCGTCCCCGTCGTTCAAAAACCCGAAAAAGGGAAAATCAGAGCTCCGACGAACCGGGTCCGAATACTCAGTCAGGTTGCAGAGAAACAGAGGGTGGTGACCTCTGGCGCGCGAGTATCTGAGGATGTGAGGGAAAGGGCGCAAAATGGCGAGCTTAATTTCGGAGCTCCTGAAACCCGCTTCGGCGAAGACCCGACTGACGACCGGGTCGTCGAGAATGGACAGAATCAGGTGCTGGATCTCCACTTTGACGCAGGAAATGGAGGACTGCTGCGGCGAGAGCTGCTGCTGCTGATGGTACAGATGATAATTCTCAGGCTGCCTCCTCTGGTTGGCTTGGGAGCGTTTGATGGCGGCCATGAGCGAGTTGGACAAGGGCGGGTCATCGGCGAGTTGGGTGGAGCTGACCCGGTCGAGCGAGACGCTGAGGCAGAGTTCGAGAGCCTTGAATTGCAGGCGGGGCGAGTAGGCTGAGTTTAGGGCACGCGCGCAGGCCTCGCGTAAGGCCGATGACGGGAGGGAGAGGAGGGCAGAGATTGCGTGGAGTGACGTCGTTTGGGCGTGGCCTCTGCGGCGCGCGACGGTCACGGCCTCGTCCAGCGCGTGGGCTGCCTCCGGGGTCAGGCATTGCCTGGCCACAGTAACCGGCGTAGGCATCGCCGTCGAGCATAAAAAAACAAAACAAAGTTATAAAATTTCGATTCTTTATTCGCTTAATTAATTCTTGAACAAAACAAAATAAAAAGAAGAGGAACCCTTTTTGATTATTAAATTTTGGGCATAATATATGTAAGCTTGTTGTGTCGAAGTGTCATGTGTGGGGAGGGGTTGTAATTATTTATTGGGGAAGGAAAGAACTATTAGCTATAGGCTAGCTCATCATATGCTTTGGACTGTGAAGTTTGAAGTGAAGGTTGTTGCTGGCTGAGGGTGGATGTGGGGCCCACATGATGAAGGAGGGGACTGAGGGGCCCACAATAGAAAGGAGAGGACTGTGACTGGTGAGCATAGATTCTCTTCTATTAATCTCAGGTATCTAGCATTTCCGTGTAGAATAAACTTTCGTGTAATCCGTCCATATGTTTATTGGTACATCTCTTATTATGTGGTCTAATCAAATTGTTATGTAATAGATGTTGGGGTGGTAGCCGATCCGATAGTGCTCTACCGGTTGAAATACCAAAATATCATCCGAAATTAATTTCACGGTGGTCGGTAATTGAATGTATTGGAGGCAGTTGGTGATGGTCGATATGAGTCAAAGTCGATATGGCCAAAAGGAATAGAGGGAGGCAAAGAAAGTTGAGAGACTGTGAGAGAGATTGGTGATGGTGGTGGTGGAGATTGCAAGTGGTGGGGAGGTCTCGGGTGGTGCTCGGCAGTAGAGATTGCAGGTGGTGCTTGGCAGTAGAGATTGCAAGTGGTGCTCGGCAGTATAAATGGCAGGTGGTGCTTGGCAGTAAAGGTGTCAAATGGGCCCGTTTGGCCCGACTCATTTAAATTAAGCTCATCGTGCTTTCGTGTCGTGCTCGATCCGAGTCATATAGTTAGTAGACTCGGCATGGCTCACGGCCCACAGGCCAATCAAGCTCGTATCGTGTCTTAAACGGGCCGGTCCATGTTTCCATTTTTCTTTTTATATTTTAGGGTGAGAAAGTTAATTTTATAATACTTTTTCTTATTTATAATTAAATATTAACACTTTTTTTGCATAGAAATTAAATATTTTGTTGAGAAGTTCAATAAAAAAGGAAAAAAAAAAGGTTAATAGAGTCATGCCTAATTCGGGCCTATTTCATGCCTATGCTCGTGTTGTGCTTGGCCGGTATCGTGCTCGTACCGAGCTTGGCCTATTTACTCTAATGGGCTAAACATTTCGGCACGGGCCATTTACTCTTGCCATGCCTTGTCTTGCTTATTTAAATTGTGTCGTGCTCGGACCGATTCGGCTCGTTTGACACCTCTACTCGGCAATAGAGATTGCAAATGGTGGGGACTGATGAGAGCTACGAGAAAGACTGAGGGTAGGAGTGGGCAAAAATCAGTTCAAACTAGGGGTGCATACGGATCGGTTATCCGATCCACAAACCATTATCCATATCCAATCCACAATTTGCGGTATAGCAATTTTCATATCCATATCCGATCCACAAATTCGGATATCCACAAAATCGGATCGGATAACGGATAATATCCAAATAATAACATAAAAATTATTTCGCAATTACACAACATAAAAATCATCCTTCAAATTAATTCAATAGTTACATAATATAAAATTTAGAAATTAAGACAAGTCTCAAACATAACAAGTTCCTACTTTCTAGTAGTCCTAACTATATACTATATATATTTATATATTTTATTGTCAAACTAATTTAAAATACCCTAAATTAAAATTATATAGTAACATAGATAGCTTATAAACTATAATAGGGGCTTTGATTTACTCTATAATAGGAATTAAACATATACAAATATACATAAACTATATAAAAATTTAATATATATAATTTACGGATTGGATCGGATATATCCGTGGTTTTCAATATTGATATTCATATCCAATCCACAAATTGCGGATCAGATCAGATCGATATCCACAAAGAAGAAAGTGCGGATTGGATCGGTACAATATCCACAAATTGCGAATCGAATCGAATCGGTAAGCAAATTTTCGATATATTTGTGCACCCCTAGTTCAAACCGACCAATTCGACCCACCCAACCACTCAGGTTGTATGGCTTTCAAACAAACAAATGCACAAGTCTCCGCTATTGGTCTCGAATGAGATCATTGTCATCATTATGGTCCACTGTAAGCGCAATGTGATACCTATATATTGCTCTCAAATGACTACGGATACGTATTACCAATGTGGATGGCCTAAACAGTGTAATGTATGGCCTAAACAGTGTAATGTATTATCATCAATCATCATCGTGATTCATCAATTCATCATCATATATATTTGAGCTAGGGAGTGAATGAATGAATGGAAAGATGCTGCGTCCACTTACTCTTTGAGTGGGCCACAAACTGACCGTCAATGTCACTATCTGCTTAGGTGTCGACCATGGTGTGATGGTACTGTTATAAATGAGTTGACTCAATGAGTTATTTCAATTTTCTTTTCTTTTTTGGCCAAAGAGTTATTTCAATTTTCAACTCAACATTATTGGTAGTATCTTTATAACTTTCGAACATCTGGATTCTAGCACAAAATTACCAATTAATACGAGGAATTTAATTTGTAGCTATATAGATATATTTCATCTTGTTCATGACACTTAATACAAGGAGAGAAGAGAAAGTAAAAAATGGAGAAAGATTAGAGAACTAGGTAGATAACACATTCTCTGTTTCAAAAACTTAAGTTCTGGAAATGGTGGTAAGCTAAGATCGATGGAGAGAGACTCGTACATGTGAAGGAGAGTATATAACATAAAATAATTGCTAGCTTAATTAACACACATTCTAACAAATTAAGTTTTTAAATGTAGTAATTGTCTAATATAATAATATTAGAGAGCTATAATTTAAGGAGGTCATCGATTTAGAAGTCTCATTCCATAATTATCACAACTGCATCATTTAAGTATAAGTTGAATATAAGATGTTGATAGCTCTTATGGTGAAGAGCAGTCTAGCTTATTTAAGAGATTTAATACGAAGAATAATTCATTTAATTGTTGAATTTACTTGTTGATGCAAAAAACTGGACGTCTTCTGGACCAACGTAGATGAGGAAGGGTAGACTTGGTTTTGCTCCTTCGATCTTGTATTTTTGACAACTCCTGTATGAAAAGGGAGGACAACGGTGGGGGGCTTACACCAGTGAGGTGTTTGCTAAGAACCCTCCGGTGTATAAATTAGAAAACAGTAAGGAAATCACGTGATTAGTCTCAAGAGCTAGGCTTGAAATCAATCCAGATTGTATCAGTTGCCTTTGTATTTTTTTCTCCTCTCTTTTTTTTCAATCCCCTTGAAGATGGGAGAAATGGGCTATTTATAGGCAAAATACCAGATACCTGCATGAAGATGGATGATTGTCACTGGACCACGTGGAGACTTCTGCGTCGCTCATCTCACCCACTTGGTCATTAAATGCAGGCATGGTAGGTTGGTGAAGGGACGAAGCAACCGTCAAGTCATGCCATCCCTGTGTCAGATAGAAGACTTTTGTGCACTAACATTTGAATGGATATCCCTTGGAAAATGTGTACGGCAGGTCGACGCCGTCATAATCTTTATGAGACCGACCTGACCTGAAACACTGCCGAACCGACCGACTGATCTTGCCTCGGAAAATAGGCGGATCCAATCGTACTGCTACTTGGTTCAGCCGATATCTGAGTTCGGCTCGGACTAACGTACTCAGAGTTGACTCATCTCTTTGGTCAATGGTCAACGCGATGAGCAGGTGGATAGGTGTCAGGTACCCACCCGTGGACTATACGGATGCCGATCTGAGCGCCAACATTACTTTAATGAATTATTAATTTATATAAATATGTGAAATTTAACTATTAAATATGATGTTCTTTACTTGTTTTTCTTGGATGAACTAAACTATAATGAAGACAGACGCACATCTTTAACAGCTTCAATTTTTGAACATGTAATTATTGTCTAACGTTGGTAGCTAGCTTTAATTTATAAACTCATTGTAATGATCGATCTTATCTCATGCAAATACATGGGTGCATATCTTTGGCGGGTAGCTGCAGCACCCAAAGACACCGTCGGAGATTCTTCCAAATACTCGAAATGCATGAGTTTTGGGTTCTGAATTGAGCGCAGTGCATGGGGACCGAGTCAGCACGAGTTGGATCGGAATTCGGAATCAATTTGTATTATTATAAACTTAAAAGACTATTCTCTCTTACTCGTTGTAGATTAGTGTCGCTAGCTATAGCTTCGAAAACATATATATAAAAAGTTGGAAAAGTGATAGCTATGATGAGAATGAACCCTACAACCACCACCATACACATACACATCATTCATGATCACCTTAGAGAATCTCGATCGTACGTCTGAAAAGATATTTTTTTCCTTTTTTATTTTTGTTGAGTTTAATTTGAATGGAATTAATTAATATATGGACCCTCCTCACCCATCATGCATCAAAGGTTTTCTACTTTTGTTTACCAATTGCTAATTGAATGTTAGCTTCTCCCTCACCCTAAGACCAAGAGTAAAACGCATTCAACACGGTGAGAGAGAGAGAGAGAGAGATGATTAATTAATTAAAGTAAGGTGGTGTTTGATTTGATTTGATGTGTTTTTTGTTGCTAGCTTGTGTGTTCACTTTTGCCAACCTTTTCAACTGCTTTTCCCCCTATACCAAACAAAAGTCTTCTCCTTCCATCAAGACCTTTCCCCGCCACCTTCCTCGCCCCTCCAAACACTACCCTAGTTAGTACTCGACTACTCATCAACCACTGAAAATTAATTCGACTTTATTTATATAATTTAAGCGTAACATTTAATAACTTCTTCTTCTTCTTCTTCATAAATAATTTAGTAACTTACCTCTTATCTAAATTGTATAGACAAACACAATTCATCAAATAAAATTTAAATAATAATAACTAAAAAGTTTTAATTTAGCTAATTTTTTATAAGAATGTCTTATATATAAATAGTTTTTATTATTAAATTATAGACCCAAAAATATAATAGTTTTTACTTGATGAAGGCTAAATTTCACTTTTAGTCTCCATAGTTTGGGTTAGGTTTCATTTTGGTTCATGTAATTTGAATTGCTCTAATTTTAGCTATATAGTTTACAAATTGTTACAATTAAATGACACTTAAGTTTTTTTATTTATCAATTTTTTAAATTGGTCATTAAATTTTGACGGTATCTAAAATAGATAACCAAAAGTGTAATAGTTTGTAAATTATATTACCAAAAGCACAAAAAATTTAACAATTTAATGAAAGAAAATACTAATGTGTTATTAAATTGTAAAGATTTATAATTACATAACTAAAATTATAATAAATAAAACTATAGAGTCTAAAATAGAAGTTCGCTTAAATAATAGGGACAAAAAATGAAATTTGGCTTAGTAGTTAGTACTGGTTAATTGTGCTGTCATTTTCGACTGTCAAAAATGACAAAAGGTGCCGTCATTTTCGCATATAATATGTTTTTCTCTCCACGGCCAAAGAGACACATCCGCAGTCCCATCCCACCCAAATTGTAACTAAAATTCAGTTTTTATTTATTTTTTGTGATAGAGATCGAAATATGAAAAAGGAAGAATCGGGCTTTCTGAGATCTCCTGCGTTTGGAATCTCAAGCTTTAATTCTTTAAAGCTGCAAACTGTGCATTAATTATATGCTCAGAATAGTTCTACTTGTCAGTGGTAAATAAATTAAATATTATCATGGCCAAAATAAAATTATCGTATTATTTGACAAATAATATTTAATAAATAAGTTTAACGATTGTAGAAGTGTTTATTTATTTATTAACTACCTCTTTAAGCATTCTAATTTTTTTGCATGAGAAGAATCGGATAATAAGCAGAAGGATTCATTTTTTAAATAAGACACGGGTGAATTTTATTTCCGGATACATTTTTAAATTTATTTTGATCAATACA
>QANT01004724.1:0-39926 GCA_003254885.1 Purshia tridentata | reverse complement strand
AAAAAAGAAAAGAAAAAAATGAGAGGGTAATCAACTCAGCAGCAAAAAATGGTCGGTATAAACTGGGCCTATTGGTAATGTATATAAGCCCAAGAAACTAGTTTGCTGAAAAAAAAAGTACAAAAAGTAAGTGGAAACACTAATTTCTTTTGTGGGTTATATACTTATACGTACTATTGTTGCGTTTCCAAGGAGTGAACATGATAGATTTATGTACTTGGATTTTTCTTTATAGATTAGTGTTAGTATTAAAGCCAATAGCCTATAGCACATTATGCTGTACTATTTGGAGAACAAGACGAGATGACCTAAATTTATATGAGAGAGAAAATTAAATGTTTTTCAAGGAAGCATGATTAAAAACATGATTAATATTTATAAAATAGAAGGATTGGAAGAGAAAAATGGAGTGCCAGAATCGCCTCTTTTTAAGTTGTAGCCTGTATATATCACTTAAGTTTGAAAAAATTTGAAAAATAAATGTTAAATACGTTTTTTTTTTTAAACTAAGTCATTATGCAAATTATAATCAATCCTCTAAAATCATGGATGTAAATTAATATCGTAAAAATTTGCACAATAAATAGTCAAAAGTTGGATCCGATGTGCATATGTCATAAAATTTGCACAATCAATAATCAAAGAATCAAAAACATATTAATCCAAAATGTCATAAAATTTATATCAAAAACTAATCTTTGGAGACCCTTATATCTAGAATATCTAGAAAGTTATATATTTTAAATGTGGTCATTACAATCCCTCCTTCCCTCGATTACAATCTTTCCATATAAATAAAAATAGGAAAGTAAAAAATATCACGTTAATTTGGTTCCAAATTCATTATTTTCTCCACCCATATATGGAATATTGTAATCTTTCCATTTAAAAAAATTAATACATATATAAAAGGAAAGTAATCAAGTTAATTACGGTTGACTCAATATCAAGATATTGCATTCATACATGCTTAGATGTGTGTCATTGTATATAGACCCTATGCTTATACCATACTTCTCAAGCTTGCAAAGCTTGAACAATTCTGAATTTGGGGCCTGCACTCATGAGAAACTCAACTGCCATGCTTTGCACATTTGTCTCCCTTGTTCTCTTCTTCCTTCACCTCCATAATGTTGAAGGTAATGTGCCCAAATATACCCATCTGATCATCATGAGCATATACATAAGGATCTTATTTTCAGCTTTTTATATATACATATATTATTGTGTTATATATATTAAATCATATTAATTTTCCCAGGAATTCGCTCAGCAAGCTTTGAGAGATCTATGGTAACTGGCCAAGAAAACATCTACGTGAGTAAAAAGAAGATTACAACTCAAGTAATGTTAGATGTATCATATTGATATCATTTTAATGAAAATGAGACCCACTTATACAAGTAGATCTTATCTCTATTAAAAATGTATTTGAATATATTACAAAAAATGTGGTACAAATATTTTATAATATAATGTTTTTCTTAAACTTTTTCCTTTAAAGTTTAAGGTTTACAAATGAATATTGTCAAATACAGGAAGAAGGTGAAGAGAAAAACACTTTGTATGACAATTTTGATGAGTTTGACGTGGATTATACTCCTCCAAAGACGCATCCTCCAAGACACCCACCTCCATTAATGAGTAGTAGTAGTAAAGATGGTGAAGATGAATTTGGGGGGGACTATACTCCTCCAAGGCCAGACCCTCCAAGGAGTCCTCCAACACAAAATTTGGATGGTGAAGATGAGTTTGGGTTGGANAATTTGGATGGTGAAGATGAGTTTGGGTTGGACTATACTCCTCCAAAGACACACCCTCCAAGGAGTCCTCCAACACAAAATTTAGATGGTGAAGATGAGTTTGGGTTGGACTATACTCCTCCAAAGACACACCCTCCAAGGAGTCCTCCAACACAAACTTCAGATTGGGAAGATGAGTTGGGAGGGGACTATACTCCTCTAAGGACACACCCTCCAAGGAGTCCTCCAACACAAAATTCAGATTGGGAAGATGAGTTGGGTGGGGACTAAACTCCTCCAAGGACACACCCTCCAAAGAAACCTCCAACACACGCATGAGTATGACTGTACTAGCACAAGAAGAACTTCTAGAAAAATATGTGACTACAAAATATAACTTCTATCTATTTTCAATTCGATCTTGGTGCTTAGTCCACTAGATTAATCAATAAAATAATTTCTTCTGGATTCAGCACGTCATTTTATGATTTGTTTGTCAATTGCGTAACCTTTTTTTTTTTAATTTGAAAATAAATCTTAAATCATGAACAACAAAAATGTGTTTAATTGAATTCGCGTGAAATATAAATTTTCTATAGTTATAGAATAATAGTCATACATTTGCCAATTGATTTGTTGCCTTCTGATAAACTTGGTAATAGATCCGAATTATTGTAATTGTCACTCAAAAACATTGTTGTAATTCTATCAATCAATTACATGCTACAATTGTCATTTAATTACATGTTGTAACCGTTCAATTATGTATGTTGGCCTTAATTATTAATAGCATTACTTGAAATAAAGATTTGGGTTGAATCATCACAAAATGCATAAATTAATTTACAGGTCAACTAAAGAACAAAATAACGTCTGCTTTAGATCTCTTTCAAAAATTGTAGGGTACAAGTATTTAAAAATCTTTTATTTTCTTAAGGTCTCTGTGATAATTTTTATATGTTTTTGGTTTTTGGTCTCTTAATTTTATAAAGAACTATGCATTTAATTTAAGAAATATAGAGAAAATGAACATGGGAGAAAGGATGGAGATGATGAGATCGATATGAGAAATATACACTTAAAAAAAAAATACTTCATTGAGCTGATTTCCCCTTTTTTTATTTTCTAAAGTGCGATTTGTGCGGAATTCACTGAGTGAAAACTTTAAAATATATCAAAAAAGAAAAAGTGACTGCACGTGCCCCTATAGCTCAGTGGTAGAGCGTCAGTCTTGTAAACTGAAGGTCTGTAGTTCGATCCTGCATGGGGGCAAAATGTATCAGCATTCTCTAGCTCTTCACTTGGGCACAGAGCACTATTTTGGTCAACATTTTTTTTTCTCTTCTAGAAGATAAATTATTAAGTTTTGAGATTAAGCATGGACATGGTCCTTTAATAGGAATGAGAACTACCAATACAAATAAGTCTTCCTTTTTTCAAAGAGATAATATACAATATGATATTAAAGTGTAGTTTTTCTAACATTATTATCGACTTATATATAGTTTGTTTAATTGCGTGGTGATAAGGCACAAATACTTCATTTTTTACTCTTATTTATAAGGCATAAATCTTATAGTCACGATGCTTCATAGCAAGAATCTAGCAGTGTTAATTGAACCATTGTTATAGTCTTCACATTAAAGATGATTTTTTTTCTATGGACTATTCTCTCATGCAATGCAACCAACTTCTCACTTCTACTCTTAAGATCACCTATACATTTCGATGGTTCATGAGATGACCAAATCTAAATAAATTATTGTATGAATCGGATACACCATGTGGCATTATTATATGATGTATCTAACTAGTTATATATTGTATCTTCTCCCAAAAAAAAAAAAAACTAGTTATATTGTACCATTTATTTACTTTTATATATTGAATTAAAGTTCCCTACACAGTGATTTACAAGCGTGTTTATAAGAAATTTCTTTTTCCAAATGTTTGGACAAGCTTTTTCGTTCTCCATAAGCAGTAAATGACTAGAACTTACACTGTTTGAAATTTATGTTAGAAAAGAGGTTCAAGGCTATTTATTTACTTTTATATATTGAATTAAAGTTCTCTACACAGTGATTTACAAGCGTGTTTATAAGAAATTTCTTTTTCCAAATGTTTGGACAAGCTTTTTGGTTCTCCATAAGCAGTAAATGACTAGAACTTTGTTTGAAATTTATGTTAGAAAAGAGGTTCAAGGCCTGATTAATCACTTCTGGCTATCAGATAGAGGTCCATAAGCAAAGAAAAAAATCTCTTTCTCAAAAAGATTTGGAACAAAATGTCATTGGCAAATAATTTATCTGTGATGCTAATTACCTATACATATTGATATTGCAATCAACTGAAGAATGCAGAATCCATATTATAAGCCAATTGTTACAAACGTATTCTACTCAACACCATGGAGCATTAGCCTCTTCCTGGAAAAGGAGTTCATACCTCTCGGCAATTTCTTCTAAAGCCTCAACCTTAGCATTGAGATCTGAAATCATCTCTTTCAATTCTGAATACTTGAATTCGAAAGCTCTCATCTCATCTTCTGCACAAACTTGCTCAAGTTTAGCTTCAATATATCTCTTTGATCTCATAGCCTCCTTTGATGTGAAGGAAAGGCTCAGAAGCCGCTTCAGCCGGGCAAGTAAAAATCCAACATTCATACCCAACAGCTCAAAGGAATCTAAAGTCTTCTCCCACATTTCATAATCAGCATGAGGGGTGGAAAGCTTGCAGGCTCTAATGGCATTAGCAATTCTAGTAGTTTCTGTTATTATTTCAGCAGCCAACTTGCCATTAATACCGACGAGGAGATGGTCATGCAGAAATGACCTCTGAGAGCAGCATAGGTAATAATAGTTGGTCCTGAGCTGTTTGGAGAGCCGAGAATCTATAGTCACACCATTGACAATAATGGTGAAATTCTCAATGCTTCTAACATCTTCAAAATCAGCAACTGGTCTTGGATATTTAAGGCCTTTTAGAATGTTGGAGTCAAATTCCTCATTGTCACCATCAGAGTGATGATCTACACGCTCAGTATTAGTATCTAATGTCATCCTTGTCTTTTGAATGTTGCCTTGACGTACATCTCTTAGAAGAGGCGTTGGATGGTTTTCCTCTGCATAATCATTCATCAAGTTATTACCAAACATAAAAAAGCTTTCATCAAGTTAACATTTCAGGTATGGATGCAGTGATAATGGGGAGCAAGTAAGGGAGAGAGAGTACGAAANACACTTCTATACGAAACACTGTTTGCTTGGTGCCGGCATTCAATTTCATGAGGCTAAAAGCTGCATCTACTTCAGCTAGACTATGTGCTCCCATTATGTACATCTGTAACAGTGTGTGTAGACAGAACAGTCAACAAAAACTAGAGCTGCACATGATAGATATCAGAAAATTAGACCGATAAACCACATGCAAAGGCAGAATATTAAGCTTCATCCTAGAAAAAGTCCAACTTTTAAGAGGACGATACCAATTAAATATGTCACATTAAATTTGAGGGTATTAAGAACCAGAAATTCCCAAGCAACAATAGTGGCATACCTTAAACTTCAAAGGCCCGACCATATGGAAAACTAAGAGATCACCAACAAGTAACTTGTTTTCAATACAAAACCTTCTCCATCCACCACTCAGCCTCCTCTTTCCCCCAAGAAAATTTGTTCTATATTCTTGCCCACTTTCATCTTCCAAGGTTATGGTTGTATCGTGCAATGGCATATGCAAATGGCAGAATTCCTTAGGCAGTGTCTGTCAATAGAGAAATCACGTGCATAACTACATACATATTTGTTTAGGACTCCAAGTCCTGTACTTCTAAACTTGGTACATGGGTTTAGACTTACCAATAAAAAGCAATGGGTAACATTTGATGGTCCCATATGTGTCACAAAGATGGGGAATTCAGCTCCTACATTTTCCTGGATCTCTTTAATTTGGTTTTGGACAGAAGATTCTTCAGGATCGTTAAAATGATTGAACATGGTTCTCTTCCATTTACAGCTGGTCAGTGAATCAAGACATCAACACTAGATATACTTGAACATAAACTCTAAAATGTTCAAGAAAACACTTAATGATAAATATAACCAACGTACCCTTGAGATTTTTGAGGATAGCCAGGAACTTGCTGTTCAAAAATCGAAAGAACTTTCCATTCAGTTCTTACGTACTATATTAATTGAAAACAATACTACCATCAAGATCATTCAAGTAGCTGGGAATAGATGAATACACAAGTGCTGTATCAGAAATTTGACTACAAGGTGTTGATTTTCAAATAACAGTCCGTTGGGCCGATTCACCAAACATGAAATTAACAAAAAATGGGCATGTTCAATTCTTTGGCTAGCACAATTTCTGCCTTTCCCATATGATAGTTAAAGCACCCAACAGAAGACCAAATGGAAAGATAGAGAAAACAATACCACCCCAGGCTACATGGGATGTAACACAAACGAGGGTGCCTGAGTTAAATTATTTGGTCATCCCAAAAAAAAAAAGATGGTAACAAAAACAAGAGACACATACTGTATTACTGTGTTGGTTTTTAGTATTATGAAATTATTCGTGACTACTAGAAGATGAACCATCTTAATTAATGAGTAAGGTGTGTGCAGAAAATGACAATGAAAAGCTTTCTCACTCGCTTGGCCTTATGGGTTGGACGGGTCTTGAACACATTTTTCTGGGTCGCCAATGCCTTCCTCTGCTTTACTGCCTGCCATTAAACTACTATTCAGCAAAGCACGTTCACAACCGTATATATGCAAGTCCATCAAATACAGAACGTATATGTATACATATTTACAGAGAGAGAGAGACCTTTCGGCGGCTATGCAGACAAAACTGGGAAACAGTCAATTTGTCTTCTGTGAAATACTCGAATAATTCCTCTTTGGCATCCATGTTGAGCATGAAGCTTTGGCTGTCTTTATTCTTCTGGCTCATCGCCACTAGCATTTGACGAACACCCAACCTCTACCTCAGAGTTCTCTTGGCCTAAAAAAAAAAAAAACCTCTGAGCTCTGTCCACCTCACCACCTTTTTCCTTCGTGTGAATATGCACTATTCACCAGACCCAGATTAGCTTCCCAAACATTCATCTATAAATATCAATTATGTTATGTGCCTCCCTAATACTATTAATTTAAAAATTAAGGTTATTACAGTAATTACATCAATTCACTTTTACCCATCTTACATGCCCTGTCTCTCTCTCTCTCTCTTACGGATTATTAATCCGAGATATCAAAATTGTCTGATTTGTTTTTGCCACGATCAAAATTGTCTTATGAAAACACGTTTTCTATGCTACAAATAATTAAAATAAAAATTAATGGAAAATTATTGCACTCCAAATATTATGGAGTCACATATAAAGAGTGCTGAGAACCTGTTTTGGATTCAGACACAGGTGAAATTGTTTTATTGTATGCCCAATTGTTTTTTATAGATTAGGATTGAGAACCTTTCATTCCCTTTTTAAGTTTTTTATTTTTCAGATGAAATTCTAAATTTTTTTATATTCTCCTTTTTCCTCACTTCTCATTCCCTTATAACTCTTCTATTTCTCATCTTCATCTCCTTTATTTTCCTTAGAGGAATTGAATAAAAAACAAAAACATTACCGAACAAACCCAAATTTTAAGTCTTTGATTTTGGTATGAGGGTAGAAAGACTTGATTTTTCACTCTTTACAAGTTACAACATATAAACCTTACAGTCACGTGATGTCACGATCGTTCCAACGCACGCATCTGGCACTGTTAATTGAACCATTTTAAAGAGGACATTTTATCTATAGACTATTTATCTTATGCAACCAACTTCTCACCCCACTCCTGGATAATATGTGTCAACATCCACCCCCATTAAGAAAACCTGGTTCATATGATAGACAAAATCTGTCTTAAACATATATACCTTAACTATATATATACATGTGTTCATATTCCTAGTTCTATTTGTACACTTCATGCCAGAGTACTACCAACTACTTGAGCATGGATCTAGTCCGGATATAGCAGAATAAGTCGGAAAATGCAGACCTCACCTCTATTGCATGAGCTGCTACCACTAATTCTTTGCTCATGATCCTGTAGAAATCAGATTTGCAACATATATCTTAGGATCTTGACAATTCAAGCTACCAGAGAGAATTCCCTTAAAGGCCAACTCATAAGAGAGATTATAATCTTGAGCGACGAATGCCTTTGAGACCATGAGAAGGTAGTCTACGAGCAGAGGCAAATGGCTGCCCATTCAAAGACCCACAGAATTTAATATCCCATCCTTCAACATTCTTAGGGACACAAACATCAAACAGGACTTGGCCAAGTACACTATGTGCACTAATGCTTGGGGGCTTAGGCAGAGAGATTGATCTTTCTTTCTGTTCATCTTGTAAAGATCCAGATTCCCTGCCATTTGGATTCTCTGCTGAACTTGGCAAGAAGAAGTGGTCGCTTGGCTCAACTGCAACTCTTCTGAGGCTCTGGTTAGAGTTAACTGCTGCTTTCTGGAGATCACAGATTAGTTCAGATATCTCATCATGCATGCCTTCCATGCCAGTGTTTTCACTTTCAAGTTTTTGAACTCTTTTCGAAAAGACCAAAGCTGCCTTCTCAAGAAAATGAGTAACACAAGACCTATATTGTATTGGATAATGCTTGTAATTACCTGAGATGAACATAAAGTAATGTTAGTTTAGTTCCTATGTGCCTCAAACATAGAAGTAAACCAATATGCAATAGTTAAAAAATGCGAAAATGCACTATTTAAATATTTTCCCATAATAATGATGGTCTCAAGAGGCAGGTCTGGATTCTCAAGTACCACAGATTGGCATAAAATATGCCACATGGTTAACAGTGCAAGACCCATTAAACAATGGACTCCAAGTAAGAGAATGTAAATCCCGAAATCCACCAACTGGACAAGGTTTAAACATCAAATCTGAGCACTTCTGCATCTATTTTTGTGATTTTCTGTTTTTCAAGATAAGATGGTGCCCACAGAAGGTTAAACGAAATCCAGATGATGTTTATAACAATTATTATTCAAGAGTGTTGCCTGTTGACACGGAGATAAAAACAATGCTTTGCACACCATAATTTCACTAAAGCAAAAATATAATATTTAATTCCATACACCAAATAATTATAAAAAAAAAGTATGTTAGAAACCAGCGCTAAACTGTGTTACTGGTTTCTGATACCAAAACACATCATAGACGAGCAATATAATGTTTGGAGGTATTGCGCAATAATGAAATTTAAAACTACAAAACAGAATATAAATAACAAAAAGGTAAATTTTTGAAACAAACCTAGGTGAGGCGAGCCATTCAATTTCACAAGCTTGACATCTCCTCCCAAGTCTTGTAAACGTTGGGTGAAATTGCAGATAATATGATAGGGAGCGAGATCATCTCTATCAGAACAAAAAATGAGAAATGGAGCATCCAAATTCTGTAGGAATAACAATTAAATTGGTGCATTAAATAACAGAAAAAAACAAGAAACAAGAAACAACTATAGGAGGGTAAAGGCTAAGTAATAGCTTACAACAGAGGAACACAAAGACTGCCAATACTCAGTATATTGGGATTCAAATCTTGTAAGATACAAAGCATCCAGACCAGAAGCAATGCCTTTAGCTACCCAAGATACTAGTTTTGATGATCCAGGAATCTTTCTAATGGTTGGGTGTAGAGCATACTGAGTACCCAGGTGACTTGTAAAATCAACTGGTCCAGAATCATAGATATGCCCAGTAATACAATTTCTGACCAATCGATATTCGCCCTTTACAAAGTTAAAAAAAAAAATAAATAAGAATAGAGTATCTAGAATAAATATTTTGGATAGAAGGATCATTATCAACAACAATACAAAGCAGAAAGTTTTACTGAACTAAAAAAGAAAAGCATACCGGAAGATAGAGCTGGCCTTCACAAATCCCCTCAATAATCTGCATTTACATGTGCTAAAGTCATTACACATTACCGCCATTGCAATAAAATCAGTACAGACCAGTTAAGACTTGTAAAAGAATATCCTGAAATTAACTTATCAGTACCAAATACGAAATTGGGTATCAGTTATTCACAGAATTTACCTGAAAAACCTTGTACAAACAAGCTTTTGTACCAGCAGAAAGACCCACAAAGACTACAGGGCATGGCTTAATCCTTAGCTCCTGAAAACCCCAAAAATAATAACTTAATAACTTAAAAAAAATATATTCAACACAAACACACACACACAACTATTCAAACGGTCGAAGCCCCTCGGATCCGAGCTCCCTAAACTATTAAAATATGCATCAAAATCCTAAGAAACATTTAAAAATTGGCATGCCAGTTAGGAAGCTGACCTCAACAAGCTCATTGAGAATAACAAAAGCAGACGACATGGCCTTTTCGGGATGGAATCTGCACATATTTTTAACATTAGGGGAAAAATTTAGCTCAAAATGCAGAAAATAAATAACAATCCAATCCTAAAAGCCATTCCGTGAAGCAAAAACTAACTCACCAATTACAAGCAACCCCAGAAATTACCAATACACATAACTAAACAAGTATCCTATAAAGATTATGCATGCTGTTTTTGGTAGGTGAGAAAATGTCAGAAGAGGGCCACTTACGCGTGGAGAAAATGGGCATGGCAAACGAGGGAGTTCCAACCCAGAGATGAATACAAATCCACGTAATTCCTCAAGTTTCGCTCGTGAATCGAAACCCAAGCAAAGATGACGGCGATTCCTTTGGAATCGGATACCTCCTTTCTTCCCCAGTAGATACCACCACCACCATTATCACTCCCACCCCACATAGCTTAGCTTCTGACGGACAGTGAATTTGAATTTGGGAGTTTGGGAAATTAAGAAATTGGGGATTAAAATCTAGGGCTTTCTGTGGATTTGTGAGATGGGGTTGGAGAGGAGTTAATTTTGAGAGCCACTCGTGTCGTGTGTTCTGAAGGAGAATGGGATAGGAGATGCTGCTGGATGGCTGGTCATGCGGTCGCGGTCATGGTCGTGATCATGGTGGGGGATCTCTGACTCTGACCTGGCCTCACGCCACGTCAGATCGCGAGTAGTTAACTGCGCACCCTCGCGCGCATTTTGGGAGGATAAGCTCGTTAGGAATTAGGATCATTCTCAGTTTCTCACCCACGTCGGATGCTTGTTTTTCAACTTCATTTTTTTTCTTTGTTTTTTGATTAATTTAGTAGAATTAATTAATAACAGTTTCTTTATAGAATGGACATTAATTCACACGCATTCGCATTGATGCTGATCATTGATCCTCGGCGTAAATAACAATTTCTTTCTATAATAGACATTTATTCATGTTCATATTAACGTTTATTAGTTAACAACTTAAATTTTTCTAAGTTAGATATTAAGTTTCAACTTTTAAGATTTTTAAAAATTCTAAAATTAGTCTAATATGTAAGTTCAATAAGCAATTTTAAACCATGAAGTTAAACCCGTCAAAAACGTATTAAAAAAAAAACAACAAAAAAGCAAGAAGTGATTGGTAGTTTTAAAAACACAGGATCAAGCGACTAGTTCCCTTGTTAATTGATTGGTGTTGAAAATATGTAAACAAAAAAGTTTGGTTATGTCCTTTAAGACCATTTTTTACCATAATCGATCGCTTAACGTTGAAAATTCACAAACACAAAAGGATATGATTAAGCCATTTCTCACAAAAAGATATGGTTAAAGCCTTTCTCAAACACGTAGAATAGTGGTTTTTCAACTTCATTTTCTTCTTTATGTGGAGTAAAATAGAACTAATAATATTTAGTGATTAAATAATTAATTTTCTAATTTGTTTTGGAAGTTATCTAATATAGACATCAATCTCACACTCTCAATTAACTCTCTTATACAAATGAGAAAGGATTTGACACCCTTTCAAGTTTCAACACATCATATTGACATTATTCGACATATTGCGATGGCCCATGAGTCATGACATCTACAACAGCCTTAATTAAAAATCTGCATATTGTTTAATTAAAGTGTTCAAATAGACACATGCATGAAAGTGTTCAAATACTTCACGTCAAGTACTTTCCATAAATAATATATATGGACGATTTACTTAGGATGGTCTAAGCATTCATTCCAAAAAAAAAAGAGATGGTCTAAGAATTTGCTGTTTCAACCATTAATTCAACAGCTTGAAACATGATATGTACTAATAATGGTGACTAGTCAATTGAAAAGCCAATTGAATTAGCTTCAAAGAAATACAAAAATGGTGACTATGGGCACCATTAATGCAAAGTCGTTCACAGAGAGTTTTTTGTGTGTCAATCTTTGTCATCTCCTGTACAACACACTGTCTTGTTTGCTTGTTTGCCTCCATTAAAGCACAGCTCTAAAAATCACAGTAGAAAAAAGACTATACAATAGCTGTGCCTTTCTTTTTCACAGTGGCTGTGTTGTTTCCAAAAAGTCGAATCCCGTTTTCTTCAAAAACAGTGAAAATATGTTAAAGTTGTTCTAGAAATTTACACGCAGCTGTTAAGTCGTATTTCAAAAACTGCTCTCAATTTTTTTTCCAAAATAACGCACTAGCTAAATGTAAATTAGCTAATTTTACATTTTGTAAAAGGAAATTATTTTGCAAAATGTCACCATTTTTATATACCTATCCGTAATTTCATAATTTTATTACCATTCTTTGTCCCCTTGTTAGACTTATGAAGGAGCAGCCAGGCCTCATCGAACCCAGCTGTCAGATCCTCTTTTAGCTACCAAAATAATAACTACTATTCAAATTTGCTTAACATTCCCTATCACTACCACCGTCAGAATTAAGCTTCCAAAAAAAATAAAAATTGTGTGGAACTCTTTCTGCCACGTAGCAGTATTGATTAGCATATCATTTTAGAAGTGTACAAATTCAGTGACAAGTTTTACTTTCATTAGGATGACACACGTGGACAATTTATAATAAATGACGTAAGAGAACATATAATATGGTAGTAATTTAAATTTTTATAAATTACTAAAAAGATTTTCACAATTTTTATATAGAATTTCCCTTAACAACATGACTTTAAAATGTTAAAGACCATTAAATTTCATTACTTTTTCAAAGTAATTCATAAAAGGAAGTCGAGAGCTCTAATTTTCATGATTGGCCTCATGTGCACAAAATCTGAAGATCGACCAGACCTGCGAAACCCTATGCACAAGTTTTACAAGAAAATCCATGTATGAAACCCAACATTAATTGCCAGATTAGCCAGTACCATCTTTTGCAGGCTTGCAACATATAAGACAACCAGAAGCTTGACATGTATATATAAGACACAAAACTGGGGCTTGCGGTATATATATATATATATCACCCTGTGTCCTGTGCTGCCTTAATTTATTTATAACTTTCTTTATTTCTCGGCTTTGGATGCCTGGGCAACGTTTAAGTTTTAACTACCAGCTTTAATTTGGTGGCTTTAAGGGGCAGTTGGGTACGTACCTGCCTGTGGTTGCCATGACCAGAAGAATTAACCAATATTTCTTCAAAAGTATATCCAACCAAACCTAACATTTCAGTACCCATCAAGAACATTGCAATGGGTAGTACAAGCAAAAATAAAAATTATTAATGCTTGCCCTCATACATAAATTGAAACCTAACAGATCATGAAGAGAGAGAGAGAGAGAGAGATATGTCACGAGAGACCTTTTATGAAGATTAATATATTCAGATACTCATATATCCACCTCTTTTATAACAATTTAATTTAATATCAAGGTTAATTTTGATGGCCGGCACAAACCTTTTATTAAGATATGCTGGATCAAACTCTGCATAAATTGGTAGAAATGTAGTTGACATGGATTTGAATGCTTGGCAGTTCAAAGGCAGCTTTCAACTCGTTTTTAACCTCTAGCTAGCTCTCTGCATTTTCCCTTTAAATTCTGATGAATCTGTACCACTAACTTTTAGTTCAAATAATAGAGATATGTAGGGCAATGAGTAATAGTAAGATCGATTTAGTAGTTTCCTCTAATTCAGACAATAAGATCTATGTACACTGAAATCCACGTAATTTATGTTTGAAGTCAATAGATGGGTGGATAGCAACTTGCTCGGTAAATAATAAGCTTATGGGATTTTCTTATAATGTTAAAACAAATGTAATTGTTCACATATAATTTTTGTGTTTGTATGAAGAAATCTAGGCATCTATCCCAAAATTAATTGGCAACGAGAGGAGTAGTTCAAACCCTTATAAACCACTAATAAGGCCCTCACATCTTCAATATGGGATTTCTCTCAACACGCCCCCGTACGTGTTTCAATCTTAACAAATGGACAATTTATATTGGGTGACGTAAGAGCATGTGTGGCCGTTTGGGCTCATCACGTGGATAACTTGTTCTGATACCATGAAGAAATCTAGGCATCCATCCCAAAACCAATTGGCAATGAGAAGAGTAGTCCAAACCTTTATAAATCACTAATAAGGCCCTCACATCTTCAATGTGGAATGTCTCTCAACATTGTAAGGGTTTAATTTTAAGATATTTAAGTTTATAGCTCGTCTCATATTCATTTTTTATCGTATTTACATCTCGATTATCTCATATTTATTGTCTTACCACTTGACCAACCGTATATGAACGACATAAAAAACACCTAGTTAATGCTAAAATGTACAAGAGAAAGGATGTATGCAATACCACTTTTTCGAAATTATGAGAATTAATAAATCAATTATAATGCTGAAGTAGAGATGGGGTGTGGTTGAACTTTACCATACCAAAAAACTAACACGGAAATCCTCAAGTCTTGAACAAGTAAATTCCCTTGTAAGCATATCCTAGTCAGTTTCGTAAACAGAGGAAAAAGGGTAAGAAACACACAAATCGAAACCAAAGTCCATTTAATAAGCAAGCAACATTCTACACCTCTCTCTCTCTCTCTCTCACACTCTTTTCCCTCTGACTATGCATTAAAAATAATGTGCATCAGATCCAAAGCAAACCACCATTGCATTTGCACGTGAAGCCCTCTCCTTCCTCTCTTTTTTCTTTGAATTTTTTTTAATCCAAACTACACCTTTTGTTCATATGATTCGGCAAATTTTCACTCTTCTTGCGGTTTTAAAGTTTTGAATCAAATTTTTGAGAGAAATTTTGCCGTACAACCACTGTATAATGAACATAAATACGTCAGTATTACATGCAGTGTTTGCATTATAGAATTTTTTCAAACCTTTATTATTTATTTTAGTTTGCAATCAATGTTCATAAAATTTCCCAATTTTTGACAATTTGGTAATGTAAGGGTATGTTATGGCTCTAAATTAGTATAAATACGAATATTTTAGTCATTTCACCCATAATAACTCTAAAGTAGCAAGTCGTAACGACATTAAATTATATAAGGATTAAAGAATTTAAAAAATTTGATCTTAATTCTAAACTAAAACAAATTATGGAGAAATAAAATAACCAAAACTTTTTCAATCATATATAGATGAAAGTGAAAAATGACTCAAAAACGCAATACAATTTGGCCTTTGCTATTTTATTGGTACTTACTGGGAAGAAAGGATAAGACAGCTCCAAGACTACAACAAGGGTTGAATGGAATAGGGAATGGGAACCCCACATGGGATTGAGACTAGAATGACTGCTTTTGGACACGTGGATAATCATGTCAATGTTCATTGTACCTCTTGCTTTTTGTGTCCGACAATGCTCTCTGCCACCCTTTTCTTATCCCTCTGTGTGTGCAGAGAAAAAAGGCTGAGTGATTGAGTGAGTGAGTGAGTGAGTGAGTGAATGTGTTTGTGTTTGTTTGTGATTCTTTCTACCTCAGAACGAATATTTTTGTGTCCATACTTTGGCTCTCAAACCGTTTCAAAACTACACTTCCAGCTGCCTTCATCTTTTTTTAATTTCCAGTTTGTACGCTTTCTTGGGCTTCACTCCATCGCACTACAACAAATTAAACGCCCCCACTTCAATTCTACACAATAACTGAATGTGCCCCACTTTTCCCCATCAAAATAAATAAAAGTAACATTTACAATAAATACACTTGCACTTTACAAGCATCGATTCATATTTATGAGACTTTTTTTGTCGCGCAATAATATTGACTCCACCAAATTTATTACCAAACTTTTTCATTAATTCAAATATCTTAAATTAAACTTTCAGCTCATCATCCCACAGACTTTTTAATTTCTTCAATAAATATATTGATTCGCATATGCCGGCCTTAAAAAATGAGAAGCCAAACTCCCTTTTTTTTTCTCTCTCTAGTGGCACCTAGCTAAGCTAGGTGGTGTTGGTTGGTCCCCACACTAACGAACAGAAAACGAATCATTAGCCATTACATGCAAAAGCATATTCGGAAAAGGAAAATGGCTCTGCGCAAAGAGTGAAAACAAACAAAGGATAAGAAAAGTGCAGGCTGCAGAGTAACCGGTAACAACAACAGCCTGCAATTTAAAAGCCTAAAAACAGATCAAAATATGAAGAAAGAGGAGATTCATCACCACAACAGCCAAAATAGACCAAAACAAAAAACACTTTTACCAAGCACCAAACCAAAATGCCATTATTCAATGGCTCAATGCCAATCCACTGTATGTCCAAACAAGAAAACCCCCAAAAAAGAATAACAAAAAAACAAAAATTAATTAATTACTGGGTGTTAGAATTAGGCCGGGTTCCGAATGTGGGAATTGTTTGTTGCAAAATATATATTAGAAATTTGCAGAGGACTTAGAAGCTTCCAATAATATTAGTAGTGGTAGTGGCTAGAGACATAAAAGAAAGCTGTACAATAAACTCAAACAAACCGCCATGCACTACATACTCACTGCCCAGTAGGAGTAGTACTCTTCAGTCTTCTCCAAAACAAAAGCAGCATAAGATATATATATGTAAGTTGCATGCAACTCTCTGTCCTACCTAGTGTCAGTTCATCATCCACCCTCAATTTTGCTCTTTCTTTCTCTCTCTAGCTAACATGTTCTTCTTGGTGTTCATGGCTTCAAACGAACCCACTGGTACCGGCCCTCCAAAGGCATGTCCTTGACAAAATCAAAGTTGTACCTGCAACCAAGCACCCACCGAATCAGCAAAACTAAATGAACCAACCCAATGAAGAAATCAAAAAAGGCAAAAGGAAAAGTTGTTAGTTAGTTAGGGTTCGTTCCGATTCCCATTCACTGCTAAAATGCGCCTGTGGAGTAGTACACGAGACGCTACGTGGCTTATCCTGCGTACGAGTCTTATGACCCAAAAAAATAAAAATAAAAGGAAAAAGGAAAGGAAACTCACTTCTCTGTGAAGTGCTTTTGCTCGTACTTCTCGGCCGTGGCGAAGAACTCCTCGATCTCCTCGCTCGGAACTTCGATTCTCGCGGGGAGTCTCCGAGGGAGAGACGCTGCCGGCTCCGACGATGAGTCCATTGCGTCCGATTCCAAGCACAGCTCGCTCGATGGCGTCGTTTCCCTGCTGATTATATAACGAACCAGAAATTGTTAAAATAGAGTGAGGAAAAGAATAGAGTTAACGTTTTGCTTGAAAAAATTGAAGAGACAAATTGAGGAATGCGAAGTGAAATTAAACCTGAATTTATTGTTGGTAGGGGTTGAGTGGACGGTTTCAAAGCTCTTGGCCTGCAATAGTGGATAGTGTACATTTAAGTTTCAGAAGCGAAAATGAATTTGAAATTTAAATCGTAATAAATTAAATGGAGCAATAAAACGAAGGAGAAACGTAAAATTGAAAGAAAAGGAAAAAAAAATTTGAAGATTTTAAGTTAAAATTAAGCCTCTGTTTGTTTGCTAAGAAAATCCAACGGAATAGCAGAAAATCCACTGTTTCCCCAGTATTCGAACAGAAACGAAAAAATCTGAAGCTCACTATGAGCGAAGGACTTGGGATTCACCTCCTCCTCCAGATCTAGAACTAGCTTGCTGTCGACGACGACGTCGTTGAACTCGTTGCTGGAGCAGCAAGACGCGGGCAGCGGAGAGTGATCGGAACAGAAGCTCGAGCAGGAATCCATGGAGTTTTGGACCTGACACATTGTTAGCGACTGCGACTGTGACTGTGACTGTGAGTAGTTTCTGTGCGGAGGCGAAGCAGTAATTTTCCTCCTCTTGGAGATGCCATTGGCAGCTGTGGTGGAGGCGTCCATGGCCGCCATTCGCTTACAGTCTCCCATTTCTCTCTCTCTCGGTCTAAGGGCTAAAGCAGTGCACGCACACGCACACAGTGTGTGCGCTTCTCTCTCTTTTTGCTATTTTTGGGTTTGAAAGAGAGAGAGAGAGCGTGAGAAAAAAGTGGGAGATCCGAGAAGGATGTTGAGCGAGTGATTTGTTGAACGGTTCAGATTTCGTTAAATAGATCAAAGTTTAAAATTAAAATTAAAAAATAAAAATAAAAATTGGTTGGTGGGGTCTGGTGTAGGTGTTATTGTGGGTTTTCACTTTTAAATGTGGTCCTGCTGCTGCCGGTGAATGGGTAAAACCGTAGAAAGGTGACAGGGGAACGCCGACGGTGCCGTTACGAACATCTCGGCCTTTCACCAAAATACATATTTGGCTTTTAAGCTTCCACCAAAACGCAGGTTTGCTATGCCGTTTTCGGATATTTATTTACCCCCTTGTGCTTTTAATACCCAATTTTACATACCCTCTGTCGGTCTGTTCCTGTGTAATTCCAATAAATAAGCAAAAAAAATTGTAATGAATAATAAAGTAATGCATTTTAGTTGTCCTACTGTGCTTCTGTGTAATTAATATAGTGGATATTTTTCTCACATCATATCTTTTTATTATTATTGACACATCATCTTCTACTTATTAATAAATTTGATTTAGCGTTTGGCCAAATATGAATAAATAAAGCTAACTAATACATCGTTTGAAATTCAAAACATTTAGAAATTTATTTTTGTCTTAATAATTCATTTAGTGTGCATATTAATAGTTAAGTAATAACTCAAAAAATATTTATATACATATTCAATAGTAATAATCCAATGAGGTCTTTTTGATGGTACGTTTAATTTTTATCATAATGGTTACAATAAATTAGTTTTAGTTAAGTATACAAAGATATGATAAAAATTTGAATTTGTTTGAGTTAAACAAATCGTCAGTAAACAAGCAAATTAATTTGAGTTGTAATATTGCAATTGTTGAATAACAGAGTTGAAAGGGCCGTAAAATTACTTACTCTGCATCCAAGTTAATTCGATCCCTCCTTCTTCAATTAAAAAATTTGAGTTGTAATCAAAATTCAAATGTTTGTTTGGATTGGAGGAGGGTCTTATCTAGTTTGCTAATCCATCTTATCCAATAAAACTAGGCTGCTTACCTGTTTTATGTGCTGCCTTTCAAATTTTTAGTAAAAAAATGAATTAAGGGTAATATTACATTATAAAAATTAAAATAAATGGTAGATTCTTTAAAATTAGATAGTACTTGTTTTTTAGTCTCCAACCAATCTCCAATTTTTTTTGTTTGTCTCGGTTTCTGTGTAGTCGCTCCAGAAAACTTGGAGAGCACTAATGAGTATAGTTTGCCAAATTTAAAAATCGGTTGAAGTTGCCCTCAGGTTCAATCCATATATGCAAAAGTGAAAATATTTATAAAAAGCATATAGTAGATTGGTACCAACTATTCGATTTTTTATATAATTATAAAAGATCTATGACTTCAAATTTGTACCAAAAAAAAAAAGAGAGATGACTTTTAATGGGACAAAATTAAATAGATTTTTTAAATATTCAGTGTATGAGTTATTATATAATTTAAGGTTTTATTTAAGGTTTTTTTAATATCATAAAATAATAGATTTTTGTTTTGATAAATAATGCATAAGTAATAGTTTTGGTTTAAAAATAAAGAAAATTATGTTTAAGTTTTTATATCATAAGACATATGGGTCAACTCGAATACAACATAATAAACAGATTAGATTAGAGTTGTACCATTCAACACAATTAATTAAACAAGTTAGATTATGATTGACTAATATTTAACACGAACATGAAATGATACAATATGAACACGACTCACTAACACGAATTGCCACATCTAACAATATGTACCCCTTCTTTTTTCTTTTTTTTTTCTAATGAACCACAAAATGTACCCTAGCTCCTAAGTTTACACCAAAGTTATCTCAATTCCGTTTTATACTTTGTTTTTACATCCTAGTATATTAAGGGAAAGAAGCTTCAAGTGAGGATGAATTTGGAATGACCAAAATTGTTTATTGTTACTATTTGATCACCAAAGTACTGTACATTTGACAGAAAAAAAATAAAATTATTTTACTGATTCTGTTACAAGAATATAATGACCATTGAAAGAAGTCCTAAACCAATGAATTGAATGGCAGATACTTGAAAGTTCCTCATATATATAGTACAAATTCAAAGGTAAAAATATACGAATGTGACCTAACACACACCCAACAAATATTAAAAATCCACCAACTTTTTTTCTGCCACTATAAATTTATAATACGCAGTCAAGATTAAAAGAAGTGAAAATTTAGCAAAAAATCCAAATCCAAAGGTGAATTGATTTGGAAATGAGTATATAGCAATCCAATTCGTCCCCACAAGACACTCTCATATTGCTGTTGCCATAAGTACAAGGTTGCATTTTAAGCGATGGGACCAAAAACCAGCCAAGATGGTGATACTGATACATCCATATATGCCCACAATTACTTCTCTTTCTTAAATATTCAAGTAGTAGTTATCTTATGAACTATGTAGTCAGTGGTGTAGGACTTGGCTATACCAAATTCAATATGCTCATATTATTGATCTTGTAAGAATTGTTTGTATGTCTCTCTGTAATGTAAGAATTGTTTGTCTCTCTGTCAAAGTTGGACCTCTCAGTGTAAATCTAATGACCCACTTAATTAATCTCAATCACATCTTCTAGTCTTAATGCACTTGCACCCCACTAATAGTACCCTCTTTGTTAGTCTAGCTTGTAGGTGTTTAAGGGTAATGTGAATCTGAACTATACATTCGAATGAAAATTATAATATAATCAATGGTCTAGATTCAACGTCAAACGACATAAACATCTTGTATTACTAGACTATCTAACAAGAAAATATTTTATGCATGCGTGTGTATATATATGCATATGTGTGTGCGCAACATGCATGCACGCATGTGTATGGATGCCATTGTGACTGTGACAGTGAAGAGGTAGCTTCATTAACTCCCATATATGGCCAGAACTCATAGCTTTCTGTAGCCATAATGGATGAGCTAGGACTGAGGGTTGAGACCTAACATGCTACATTTTTGTAAAGATTCGAGTAGAAATTATTTCAAAATTTCAATTTCATGAAACAAAGCTGGATGGTAACAACACAGTTGCAAAAATAAGTGCTATATATGTATATATGGCTTCACATCACTAGGACGTTAAAACCTGCAGATTGTAGCTGTTGGTTTAAAGCAAGCTTATCAAACAAGTGAAGTCGAACTTGAATGCCATTATGGTTTTTGTTCAATTTCATTGCTACTATTTGAGTGAGTGTTAATAGGAGCTAAAAAAAGGTTAGGACCAAATGTTAGGTCTGTGTCATATATATATATGCTAGGACCACAGCTCCACAGGAATGTTGGGTGAGAATTGAGATGGGTACTGCATGTACAGTATGTAATGTTACTCAAGGGTAACCGTAATATCAGCTTTGGTGTACGTCTGTAATGATCTAGTGACTGGACCACTGGACCACCATCTTCCTGGGTCCATTAACTAGTCACAAGGAAAAAACAAAAAAAAGAAGGTAGCCATGACCATCCTTAATTAGTGTCAAGCTGCATTACTTCATTAATGAAATATTTCTGAGAAATAATGCTTCAGCTGATGATGCATGGGTACTCCTTCATGCAGATGCACGAAGGTTCCAGCATATAAACCATATACCATGATATAATTCAGGGCCGGCCTGGCGGGTAGGTGAAAGAGGCAATCACATCAGGCCCTCAAATGTTAACTTATAGACTCTTTATACACTTAGCTCTTGTTTTTCGTGTATAGTATTGGATAGAAGAAATGACATTCATGTATATTTAAGAAAAAAGTTTCTAATAAATTTAAGAAAATTTATTCCTTTCCAATATCTTCCCAAAATGGGATGATAAAATAATTCATCTTTTTCCCATATTCTTCTTTCAAGTTAGAACATATCATTCATGTTTTTTCATGAATTTAACCATTTCTTTTATACAATACTATTCTATGTACCAAACGAGGTCTTATATACTATGTTAGGCGGATCATGGAGGAGGAAGATTAAGGAGGAGACATAATGCAGATGGGGCTATAAAGCCCCTGCAGGTTCAATTATCTCTGCTTTTAACAATAATAGGTGGTGGCACGTTTGACATGAGCAAGAAGCTAATAAGCTATATGCCAGCAAAGCCCAAGAAAGAAGCAGTAATTGGTTGTATAGGCCTGGGGTTAGCTAGGGAATCTAGTACAATGAACTAATAATTGTGGAACAGAAATCGTGAATTCACTGATTGATTCATAATGGTGATTGGTGAGTTTACAGAGAGCTACTGAAATATTGTAAATGTATTGGGAGCTGGAACTGCATGGGTCAATATTTAATGTGGTTTCTTTCTAAAGGAAAAAAGAATGAGAGGAGAGGAGAGGACATACAAGTATACAACACACAAGCAGCAGCTCTTTCCATAAGGGAGACTAGCTGACACCAACTGAGATAGTTACATAATCGAATGAAAGTAGCCAGCTGTACTAAAGAGCCATATCAGAGATTGCATGTTAGATTTTGTCTCCATTTCATGAGGAATTATCATATCAAGTTGAGAGGTAAATGAGCCTGAGCTTTATATGTAAAAGGAAAAAAGCTATCTAGCTCTGTAAGATAATCACAATTTTCATTGTGAGAAAAGAAGGCAAGCATATAAACAAGACAGTTGACATTACCCAATTTACCTGAGAATCAATTCAATAGTCACAATAATGGGAGGAACAACGGAACAACATACAATCAAGGTGGGAAAAGAAAGTAGATGAAGTTTTAAAGGAATAGTATAGCATAAATACAATTTCAGCAACAAAACCTGGACCTCTGCCTATACACCAGTTTACAGGTGGCAGAAGGTGCTGCTCTTCTTATAGAGTCACCGCTAATAACTGCACAATCACAAACGTTTGGACAGATCAACCAGACTCAAAACAACACTGACAAAGGCACAACACCCCTAGAGTTAAAGACCATCAATTTTTTCCTCAATGCCAACTTGCCCATTGTGAGATAACCTGCCTTTGGCCAAAATATTACTTGAAAATTAAATTTGTAATTTTGAATAAATTAGTATTACTTGAAAATTAAATTTGTAATTTTGAGTGGATTAATATTATTAGAAATTTAAATTTGTTAGTTTGGATGCTTTTTATTAAATTTTGGGACTGTGAGTACCTTAAAGTTAATGAACCCATATTTTTTTTCATAGGCAGCACGAAGAGAAGAATTTCCTAGCCCTAAAAGAAAAAGAGTAGGAATTGCTCAGATGCCCTAATACAAGGTACAAACTGTGCTGAAAAAACCAAGTTGGAGGCAGGAGACTCCTGCTAACTCTGTAAATTTGCGTCACCAGATCACATAAGAAGAATGCACATCTCTCAATAACAAGGCATAAATGAGTTGCTCAAAAAATTACAAGCATAAATTGTAGAACCAATAAACAAAGCTTTTGTATTTAAAAATGTATAATGGAGAGGAAAATGAAAAGTCATTCCACTCGCATGTAAAGGGTCAAAAAACATTGGTGGGCACTGTTTAATGTTAAGAAAACAATTTCAATAGCCAGACATGGTACATCTTTCATGCGTGCTTCAAAATTACTTCTCTAATCTACTATCACTGTTTGTATTGCTTTCTATGTAAAGAGGGTAAAACTGAACAACACATTGGGCGTCCCTAGTTGTATAATGGTAAACAATATTTCAGGAATGCCCATCTTTGTAGCATTTTCTGAGAGGTCTTAGAGGGCCTTCTTTACTTGAAAGAAGTTAGAGCGCTCCTTTTGTGCTGCATCAACATCATCTGGAGATGCCACTGCAACCGCAACCCCTTTGTCTTTGACAGCATCAATAGCATCAGAAAACTCCTTGAAGTCCTTCACGCTGCAGGACAAAGAAACATTCAGATTTCCTTCTATATTGTTCTAATTTAGCTTTTGCCTCAAATTTCCTTCTCTATTGTTCTAATTTAGCTTTTGCCTCAAATTTCCTTCTCTATTGTTCTAATCTAGTTTTTTGCGAAGTACCACTTTAAAATTGTCCAAAGGGCAATTTAATCAAGTTGACAATGATGAGATCACAATAACGGTTGCTTCTTCAATTGCACTGCCTTAGCAGTGTCAATCCTTGGCATGCCTCACAATTTGGATATCAGGTCAAATCATTAATCAATTAACAGCATGTTTACCTGGTGGACAATATCTCTTCTCGTCTCCTCTTCCTTTCTTCTTCTGTGACTCCCAATAAATGTCGCAATAAACTGCAGGAAAAAAAAGAAGGAAAAAGGTGATGAGAAAGGATTCATATATGCTGAAAATAAGTAAGCTCACAAATATTTGTGACATCACCAATGAGCTTCTGTGGCAGGTAAAACATATACTTAATTGTTTCCATTAAGTTTTTTTTTCTTGTTCCCTTGTGTATCACCATTCTCCAAAAGAACATTAAATGATGTCCACATACCTACTATAACCTTTGGCATCAGGAAGCTGGTACGAATCAACATCTCCAATTGTCCCAATAATGGCCTTTGTAAGAGTATCATCATCCATTTCTAATTGTCGTAGAAAATCCCCAGTTCCATCATATACATCAAGTGTCTTTAACAAGTTGGGATCCCGATAAGATAAGAAGGAAAATACTCCTACACAAATTTTCATAATGTTAGGTTCTGACAGCAAATAAAACTCCATGCAAACATGTAAAAGAGCAGAGTTTTACCTGAGTGACTATCAAAGTCACAAAAACCTCCATAAGCTCCACCACTAACTCGCACACGGTCCCACAACCATGTATTACTAATGTGTTTGGAGATAACATATGCACTACCATTAAGCCGATAACCAGAGTCATAAATGTTGGCTGCTTTTCCAACATAATTTACCTGTAGATGGTAAGAGTTTAGAATAAGTAATCCATAAAAGAAACCATACAGAAAAAAAGACTTTATTCTAACCTGAGTAGGTATTATGATGGCTTCATTTTCTGAAGGCAGTCGAGCATTCCAAGAAGGTGTTGCAATGGGAGAATTGCTAGGCAGCAAATCCAGAAATTTGCTAACAAACTTCTCAGAGTTGGTCAGATTCTTCCCTTCAGAAGTCATATTAATTAAGCAACCTTCCCTAGAAAGTAAGGACTTGCGAATCTCCTCAAGAGATGAAGAAATTCCATCCCAGTCTTGATCAACTTTCTCTTCAAGAGCTTGTAGAAACTCCAAATAACTAAGTAGACAGAATATACAAACTGTATCAGAAACTGTATTGGTCTTATTAAGTTTCTTAGCATTGAATTATCCATAACTATAAGAAAAGAATTTCACAGAAATTCATATCAAAGATGGCTATGATGTCACCCTATAGGAATTATTCCTCATTTCAAAGAGACCAGCATAGAATGATGGTACATGACAAAGTTAAAAGGGCAAGGTCTTGGAAATGAACCTAAATCTATAAATATTCAACTAGGCATATAATCAACAGCTTGAAAATGGCAAAATAAAAAATGTAGTTAATTTCAATGTCATTGCCAACTCTAAGCCATAAATGATATTTCCATGTTTCTGAAAGTACACTTAAGAGAGACAGGAGTAGACACAGGAAAATGTATAAAATGCAAGACAAGCCCTAAAGGCAATCACATGAAAATTCCAGTCCAACCTGAAACCACCCATTTGTTCAGAGATCCACCCAGCGACATTTAGCTTTGCATCCATCCTTGAAGCAGCAATTCCATGGCCACTACCTCTCAATCGGTTCTGAAAAAGACATAATATAAGCCCTAATTTTTGATAATTAATGCTAAGGATCAGTTCTGTTAGCCTTTTCTTCGGATAAAATTTATTGTATACCTCCATTCTAGCTTTGCTTTGGGAAACAAACTGCTTAAACCGTTGCTGATCAGTAAATTGGACTTCTTGAAGAACACAGTTGACCTGCAATAACATGAAATGCATGCATGAAAACGTAATCTATTATCTGCAGCAACCACTAGTTCAGCACTAAATTACAATTTCAATTAATAAGATAGAGGAAAATGATACAAATATAGTCAGTAATGGCACAACAATTGCATGCCTAGAATATTCCCCCCATGTCATATAAAAAAACAAGGATAATCATGAAACAGGTCTGTTAGTATGTTCATAATGAAGGGAATCCTTATACAGATAGGATAAGAAATCCTAATAATTTATTATTTTTTTTCCCAATTGATTAATGAAGAACAATGGAAATTTTGCATGGCAACAGAGAATTACTTATAGCCCTTAAGATAAAGTAAGTAAAGATTCTGAGTGTCCCATACTGACTTGGCCAATGTCCCCACCTAAAGCAATCTTTTCTTGAAGTTCTCTAATGTTTAAGATTGGGCAAGAGATTTGCAGTATTGTGGGTTTGCTCACATACGTGGCTTGTGCTAAATGGACTGCTTGTCCATCTCCTTTAATATTAGTTCTGTTTTTCAATTAAATGCTTGTGTTTCCAAAAACTTTAATAATAATAATAATAATAAATTATTAAGGCCATGCAATAATAAGTATGAGTAGGAACATGGAGATCTTTATTCATCATTCAAATATTGTTATTGTTAGTTATTGTTCTAGTGCTGATGTACACCTGTGCATAAAGATTTCCCCACATATGATGAACTGTTGTAAACACATGGTGCCAGAAGTAGATCACACAAATAAAACATCATTGTAAAACCAGGAAACTTGCACCTTTGTGCAACCAAACTGAGAAGTGAAGAGCAAGAAGTACTAACAGCACACTAAATTATATAAACACACCCGCATACATGAAGCCCACTTCACATAAATTATTCCATAAGTAATGAAAACTGGAAAACTCATTTTCTAACTCTGTGATGAAAAAGAAGAAAAAAAATACCAGATGAAATAGGTCTTCAGCACGTCCTGCCATGGCTTTTCCTCGAACAATTATATGGCTACAGGGATCCACCTTGCCCCGTACAGATGATGTCATTGGATAAACTGATATTCCTCCAGTTTTCCTTCCAATCAACTGATTAAGTTGCACAAAGCTCAAGTCTTTTGTACCCATCTCCAGCAATGATTGACTGCCAAGAAGATCACGATATAGTCAAACAATACAATCTAACTTGCCTTTTAAGAACTTCTTATCCCAAAAAATAATCTTCTTCAAAATGTAAAGCTTAACTAATATTTTGTACATTACTAACATTATCACACTATTGACATCAGTAAAGAAGCAGTTCATTAGTGTGTGCATAATTCTCATACTACCACTGCTGCCACTGAAACTACTACTACCACCACTATTGATGCTTTGCCGTTAAGATTATTATATATTATTCTAATTTCTTTCATATGTACAATTTGCCACTACAATTAGTGGACATGGAAATGAGGGTGTCTTATTCAACAATCACAGGGTATTCAAATGGAAATACGTAGTCTTGCGTGTTTACAGCATAAAAAATATACATTTATCTACAACAGTATACTGGCATGTAGAATAACCATAAGTGGTAAAGAAAGTAATAGTTATGTACAAGTTTCTTGTAAACCTGGCATACAGTCCTAAATTATGCATAATTCCTATGTAATCGGATGTGAAACCTTTTGTTAGTCTCCAAAAGAGTGTCAAAAATGGGAGGACAAGTTTTATGTTCTTAAATATCCACAAGAAGATTATCACTATAGCCCAGGTGTTCCACAAAAATCACAGCATTGCCCTTAAGAGTGACATGATTTATGAGTTGAGCACGGGCTTTTCTTAACTGAAAGACTAATAGACCAAGATTCAATGGAAAAAGGACACTGGAATCAGTTTTGCTTAATAACGAATATGTGGGAGGTGGTCACGAATGGGGATTAAGTAACAGGCAATTAAAACTAACACAATGGAATAGTACCTCTGACCAAGAAGGAGGAGATGCCAGTTTGGTCCAAAGACTTTAGGCTCAGACATTGTGTGTTTAGCTTGATAATTTAGAGTCTAGAGTCACAGGGCTTCGTTTTGTTTCTAGAGAGGAGAGTTTCAATATCAATTTGCACAGTTACTTTAGGATAAAATTTTTAAATTACTGAAATATAAGCCCGGACCATTTATTGCATGCTTGCAAGCCCATGGAGAACCAAAAAAAAAAACTCCATTTTTGAGGTTCTTCAGTAAGCCTTCCTTTTAAGAACAATTAATTTGGAGTACATCATGTTATGTTTACAACAAAACCAATAACAATAAATAAATTATGGTGACTCGTAATGAAGACATCATCTTACCAAAAAAGAGGTACCAAAGGAAGAAGCTCTTGCTTTAGTGATCTCATATTGAACACAACTTCAGTGTAAAGGACATCATTTGTGAAGAGGTCATGCTGCAAAACTTTAACTCCATTGATATTCCCAACCTACATTTAACAAATAGATTTTTTTATTTTTTATTTTTTTAGGAGCTACCTAAAAGGAAACTTACACCACAAATTTAAGGTGATGATAATAACCTCTGTCGGAACAGGAGTAGGTTCCTTTGGAATGTCTTGCAGGGAGAGGCTTGGAACACTTCTCAAAGCTTCTGGTGGGTCAGGAGTTTCCTGCTTCAGTCGCAGCTCTTGCGTTGCACGTGCTAGCTCAGCAAGATCTTCTTCTGTCATACCTGCTTTAACTTTCTCCAAAATTTCTTTCTCAGCAGCTTCATCAAGAGATGCTTTCTCTGGATCAGGCTGAGAAAGAAGTTACTCATTAGGTGTAATAAAAACAGCAAGCAAGTTTTGTGCAAAAATATATAAATGATTACCTGCATTTCTATCACAACTCGATGAGGATTGTTCAAAATGAATTTCTCTATTAGAGGAGAGAAAACAGCTTTAGAGCCTTCTTCTTCTATTCTGGCTTTTAGTGCTGTTAAAGGTTTCTCATACTTTAATGGCTCAAAGGGATCCATATCATATATCCACTTACCCTTTTAAAAAAAATTATATTAAGCTCATGATCAAGAATAAATGGACAACAAAGATGGCAAGCTTTTATTTAAAAAGGAAAAAACAAAAATAAAGAGAGTTATACTTACCATGGATCGGAGCATTAAGGACAAGCCACGAGGAAATGATCCAGTGTTGTTTTCCCTGAGAGAGAACTCAATTGTATTCATGGATGCTTCTACAGCATCTGTGTCAAAACCATCCTTTGCTAATTTTTTAAGTGTACTCATGACTAATTCTTCTACCTTTTGAATGTCATCTTCAGAAACACCCTTCAACCCAATACTAAATTGAGGTTGAAGGAGTTCATCTTCAACCCCACCACCAACTATCGCTTCTCCTAAGCCACTTTCCAACAAGATTTTCCTCAACGGAGAAGCAGGAGTTCCCAACATAAGATGATCCAAAAACCCAAGTGTAAGCTCAGTCTCCAAGTCTAGAGGCTTATCAGAGAGCAACCAATTGAGGGATACCATGTTTTTCTTCCTTAAATCACCACCTTCACCAGCAGGATATTTCTCAGAAATCCTAATTGGTTCTGAAAATAGTTTTTGTGGTTTAACCCTTGATTCATTTTGAGCTGAACTTGCATCAAACATATCCAGGTACTCTGTGAGAGAGAGAAAGATGCTACAGATTAAAATATAACTTCCACAATCTTCACTTTGTATCATTCATATAAATCATTAAAGTAGAAAAAGCAATGACATAAATGAACGCAGTTAGTGAACAACAGCATTGCTGCAACAGCTGTTCATTTTGTTCTCTTAGTTTAGTAACCTACATTTTAGTTCTTCAAAACAAATTGGTTATAAAACCAAAATGGGGGCAGATTTGGTGATTTATATGTTTTAAAAAAAAATGAAAAATTGTTGAACGTACATCAAAAGTAGAAATTGCAAAATATAGAAAACAAATCCATTAACACAATTGAGATTTAACTGGCCAGATTAGTATCGTCAACAGTTTATTTCTGGAACTATAGCTTGTGATCAATTATATTTTTGGAAACTCACCCATGCCTCTAAGGGAAAAGACAAAAGTACTAATGCCTAAGATGGTTTGCAGGCAAAAATAAGTAATTCACATGGATGTATGTGTAAGAGCAGGTCTGATATAATACCACTCAAAATGCGTAGGCGCTCGGTTGGATCGTCATCTCCATAAAACCATATCCTGGCATTGCTGGGATGGTAATATTTACGGTGGAACTCCTGTAATTTCTCAGAAAGAATAACAGTCTTTGCATTAAAATATTATTTATGAAAAATTAAGATACATTGAATACCCATATATTCCAACCTACTGTCTTTGAGATTCCGACAATTTGGCAGAGACATCCACACACATTTGCATGGGATACTAAATAACAATCTGAAAGATTATCATAGTATATTGACAAACTAAATAATTATTCCTCCTCCTTAGTTATGACAAACCTTGAATTCTTCAAATGTCAGTTTTGGAATAACTTTTGGATCACCTCCACTGTCAACACCATAGGTATTATCTGGAAAAAGAGCCTGTAGCAAATGTCCATGAAACGATTACAACTGGAAACCAGATGTATTATTCAAAAGTATTTTGAAAAGAAAAAACAAAAGAAGATACTTGGTGAACATTAAACCAAACTGATAAGCACTATAATCATCCATGATAGAAGTATGTTGTTCATGCAATAACATAAATAGAAGAAAAAAAATTCAGTTAATTATTAAATTGCTATAGAACCATTTAAGATAAGAGATAGGAAGAGAGAGGAACAGAGAGAGGAACAGAGAGAGGGCAGCTAAGTATGATTCATTTCGAATCAATAAGAGAAATCAATAATTGAGCAGGAATCTTTGACGATCAATTTATAAGCACGTTACAGAACATTAAGACTACCTAGGGAATGAATTGAGTCATGATGGTTGAAGTTATATGTGAACGTGCCAAAGTTTTAGAAACATAAACAATAAACAGTTCGAAAAAATAAAAAGGAAAACTTGCCTGTTGAGCTGCCCGCCCTAATACATTGTCAGGCTGGGAATAGACCCCTTTCATCTCATTGAAAACAACTCCTGATATGGAGAACAAGAACCATTTAGGAAGAAATAAGAAATTAGTTTCATACCAAAGGCAATGCAATTCTAAAAAGAAACATGACACATCTATCAAAGGTGCAACCTTTATAAGATATATCTTCGGAAGGATCATTGAGCTCATAATGCCAACCCTCCTGCTGGAAAGTCCGGAAGTCCTCCACACATTTAGGAAAGAAGACAGCATCCAGGTATACATCGACAAGATTATAGAAATCCTGATTTAAAAACGACAACCATGTTTTAGAATACAGAGTCAGTTAGATAACATAGACCACATTGTATTTTCCTTTCCACTTTGCCACTTGTTTTTACCTTTGTATTTGTGGAAGCAACCGGGTAGCAAGTCCTATCAGGATATGTGAATGCATTCAAAAAAGTATTTAAGCTCCCTTTCAACAACTCCACAAATGGTTCTTTCAAGGGGTACTTTCTCGACCCACACAGCACACTGTGTTCCAGTATGTGTGGGATTCCCGTGGAATCGTTCCTGCATCAACAATTAAATAAACAAGAAGACCTTTGCAATTAATTTCAAACAGTTTGATTTATAATGCAATAATGGCAGCAAATATAGTATCCCAATTCGTAAATGCTAAGCTCCATTACATAAAAAAAAGAGACTTTGGAAGAGTACTCACGGCGGAGTCCGGAAAACAATGCCGAAAACCTTATTCTCATCGTCGTTGGACACCGAAATGACTTGGGCACCGGTCTTTTTGTGCCGGAAGAGATAAGCTTTCGATTTACACTCTCCGATAAACTCTTCGGAAACCTTCTCGAACCCGAGGTTGTCTACAACCTCATCCTGCATCCCAGAAAACTCTGCTCCCACAAAAAGCCCAAATAAAAAATCGCAAAAAAAAATACAGAAAGGGAAGCTGAAAATCGCAAAATGACAGACAGGGAAGCTAAAAATCGAAAAATTAAGAAAAGGGAAGCTAGGGATTTGAGACGGAAATGCTTACCTGATGGAGAGTGAGTGGGGGGAGTGGCGATGGCGCGTGGAGAGAGGGAGGAGAAGCGCTGCTTTGCGAAGTTGGGGGAGGAGGAGGATGAGGGAAGTAATCGGCTGTGGCGGCGGAGCAGGGAGCGCCTGGTGGGGTTGGGAATCGGACAGTGGCGGCGGTTTCTTGCAGCGGAAGCTGAAGAAGAAGAGCAAGAACGACATGATGGTAAGGACAGGCGAGAGAGACGGCGGGAAGAGCGAAAGGAGAAGAAGAGCCTGTTGCTGCAGGCGAGAGAAGAGCGAAGCAGAGTTGCTCCCTCCATTTTTGTGGTGTCCGTACACGTTTGCTGATAAGCAATGCGACAGATAAATGGTTTTGTTGTAGGTTTTCTCGTTTGATTGGGAGGGAAATATCTGAGTTGTATGGGTGGCTTGGGAAGTAACAACGTTATTCTTCTTCACTTCTCTTTTATTTTCTTTCTTGCCTGTAAATTATAAACTTCATTGGCTCACATGTTTTGCTCAAATTTTACTTTTTTGATTACTTGGTGGGCAAGTAGCGAATCAAATGTAGACACACAAAAAAAAGTGAAATACTTTTTCTTTATCAAATAGTATTGAGAGAAATTAAATTGTAACTTCCTTTTTTGGTCGAAAAATTTCAAACATTTTAAGTATAGGGCTATACATTTGAATATTATCCAAGGATCATTCTTTATCCATTCTCAACGCAGTTTTATTTAGCCAACAAATTAACATAAAACACACCAAAGTAGTACAGGGGCATGAAACATATGTAGAAAAGAAGCAAGTGGCAATTACAACAGTATTGTAATACAACACTACTAGGATACTACTACTAGCACTAGCAAACTCGAAACCACTGACCACATATATAAGACAATGACAAAATGCAAACAAAAACTAATTGAAGAAAGAAGCCATCTTTTTCAACATGGTCACAGCATTGTCACAATTAGGATTGAACAAATGGAAGACATGGTTCTCCTCCTTTGCTTCCCAAACCTCCACAACCCCTTTCCACCCACTCTTTCTCAACAACTCACTGTAATACCAGTTCCTATCTCTCAATGAATCTTTTTCAGCAACACAAACCAGCACTTTCTCACACCCCAAGTCCCTCAATTTCGGATCCTTACCCGGATTGATAAGCGGGTCATCCAACCCACTAGTCAATGGGTAAGCAAAACGCCACAAAGCACCCACGCTCTCTATTTGACTTGCAGGCAGAGTTGACTCAGCCCCAATTAGCTCTTTGCCCCAGAAAAATGGATGCACCAACACAACCCCTTTGAGCTTCACACCAACCAGACCTTCTAAACCCACTTTCAAAGCCATGTGGTGCGCTATGTTACCCCCAGCACTGTCACCGGAGAAAAACACACGTTGTAAATCAGCATGGTTGTTTAGCCACTCCTCAGGCCCATTTCGATCAAGATGGGCCGAGACCCATTTGAGAGCGGCCCAGGAATCATCATAAGCAATAGGCAGAAGGTGCTCTGGGACTCTCCGATAGTCAACAGAGACAACAGCAACATTGGCCTCTGCCACTAAGGTGTTGAGGTAGTTGTGGTAAGTGGGAGAAGAGGAACTCTCGATGCAGAAGCCACCGCCGTGAAAGTAAACGAGAAGAGGAAGCTTGTTGGGTGAGTTGGTGGCGGATTCAGGAATGTAAAGCCTTGCATATATGGCGGGTTCGTGTGAGAACACAACGTCTTTGGATTGGACTCCAGTTTGGGGATGAATCGATGGAGGGACTGTTGATGTGCCCAAGAGTCGATCGATTCGACCATCTTTGTATATTTTAATGATGGGAGAGAAATCGTGGGCTAATTCGTCGGCCATGCTTGGATTCATGGAAGAGAAATTTAGATGATGATAATTAAACAATGCAAAACTATTTATGTAGAAGAATTAAGTTAACTATTGGACCGTTTGGTGAGTTGGTGGACTACGCATGCATGAATCGTGTAACGTTGTTGACTTTTGGCGTTTAGACATGGAGACAAAATTGTCTTCCTTAGTATGTAAGTCATGCATGTTTTGGCCATGAGATTTCACATTATTTGATTTTGCAATTGGAATTTCACTTACGTACTGTTCATAGAAGCATATATATATATATATATGTATCTCTGTCACTCCTTTTTTTCCTGAAGAAAATGGTAAATCATGGACCACTCTTGAATTATTAAATGCACAACTCAAATTCTCAATTCCTAGTGGATCTGTCCCCCAACTATTCCAAGGGTTTAGTCATTGCTTGAAATTTGTAAGGATAATAAAGTAAGTGTGACAAGAAGAGTTTCAAATGTGTGATGCACTGTATTTGTATGTAGAGTTATCAAACAAATTAGGTCGACACGGGTATGACAAGGTTATACTAGACACAACATAAGCACAAAATGAGCCTGAACTAGCTAGGCATGAATAGTACGTTTAAAATAGTTTTTTTTTTTTTTTTCATTTCAAATAACTTTTAAACAAGAAAATTTAATTTTCCATACAAAAATTGTTAATATTTAATCATAGAAAAGATTCAATAACAAAAGATTTGTTTTCTAACTCCAAATTTAAAGGAAAAAAATTAGAAAAAAGGGTTAATGGCAAGATCATTTAAGACATGGCACAATACGATATAAGTACGAATATGTTAGAGCATGTGGGCCATGATGAGTCCAGGTTTTAATTATCTTAATTGGTACAAGCACAACACAATTATTAAATGGACTAACATAAATACGACAAGAAGCACGCACAAAGTTTGACACCTTAATTTATAAGTAGAATTGTGTTAAGAATTATTATTCTTCTAACGTCATGACTCATGCATGATGCATGTTAAATAAGAGTGACAAAATCGACTTGGTAAATGAAAGCAATATATATCCCTTGTTAACTTACTTACCGGTATGTTTTAAAAAACTCAGTATATATATCAATTTTATCTAGGAATCCAACTTGTAACATCTTCCAATATTAGAAAGAAATCAGTAAATCAATTGTTCGTTGGTAAATCAAATTTAAATTGAGGGAGGGAGAGAAAAAGTTCGGATTGTGATTTGTTTGTATATAAGATGGAAGAAACTCCTCCCTACGTACAGTTTCTCTCTCCCTCCCCGTTTGTCTCTCTTTCCCTTTCCACTCCCGTCTTCTCATATCTTCCATTTCTCTTTCATTTAATTTTGCTGATCAATTACCCAAACGAGAAACAAATTACACAAAATTGCAACATTGGAGCTTCTTGTTGCCAAGAGATGCATGATTTCCATGGTAAAGAAGAAAATTCATCCAATGACCAAACCCAGGTAATTGTTCTTAGAATTGAAAACCTCAACGGCATTGGCTAACATATTCATTAACTCTCTGATCACAATGCATAAGAATGACCTGGAGAACAAGGCCCCATACACACTTGTGTTTATCATTCTCTTCATCATCTCTTCCATAAATCCATGCATGAGTATGAACAATGATTTAGCCTATGATTTCTCACCTCTCATTAAAGTATACAAAGATGGTCGAATTGAGCGACTCATAGGCACAACTACGGTTCCTCCATCAAACGATCCCACAACCGGAGTCCAATCCAAAGACGTTGAGATTTCACGCGAACCCTCCATATCTGCAAGGATCTACATCCCCAAATCTACCACAGAAATCAACTTATCGCGTAACAAGCTTCCTCTTCTCGTTTACTTTCACGGCGGTGGCTTCTGTGTTGAGAGTTCTGCTTCTCCTATTTACCACAACTACCTTAGCTCATTAGTCGCCGCGGCCAACGTTGTTGTCGTCTCTGTAGACTATAGGTTGGCCCCAGAGCACCCTCTGCCCATTGCTTATGATGATTCTTGGGTTGCTCTCAAATGGGTCGGGTCACATTTTGATGGAAATGGAACAGAAGTGTGGCTAAATGGGTTTGCAGATTTAAAGCAAGTGTTCTTCTCTGGTGATAGTGCTGGGGCTAATATAGCTCACAACATGGCTTTGAAAGTGGGTTTGGAGGGATTGGCTGGTGTGAAGCTGATAGGGATTGTGTTGGTGCATCCACATTTCTGGGGCACAGAACCGATTGGGGCAGAGCACCAAACTATCCCGGAAACCAGAAGAGAGTTTATGGATGCTTTGTGGCGTTTTGTGTACCCATCGACTAGTGGGTCGGATGACCCAGTTAGCAATCCGGCTAAGGATCCGAATTTGAGGGAATTGGGGTGTGAGAAAGTGCTGGTTTTTGTTTGTGAGAAAGATATTTTGAGAGATAGAGGGTTGTATTATAGTGAGTTACTAAGAGAGTGTGGATGGAGAGGGGTTGTGGAGGTCATGGAAGCAAAGGGAGAGGACCATGTCTTCCATTTGTTCAATCCCACTTCTGAGAATGCAGTGGCCATGCAAAAAAGGATGGTTTCTTTCATGAATGTTGATGGTGGCTTATGGTTGCAACAATAATTTGTCAGTGCATGTGATATGTGGTTTCAAGTTTGTGCCATTGTTGTAAAAATAGTGTACGCGGAACAACTTAATTTGTTGCATAACTGAGAATAACAATAATAATTAATGCATATAAGCTCTAGCTCGGGTGATACAGGACTACATTTATGAATACAAAGTGTTATATGATAAATGTAGTCCAAACAGGGTTGTTTATAAGATTTTGAAGGACCTATATGCGATTATAAAAAATGAACCCCTCCTTAAAATAATCCCTCAAAGAATCTAACCTAGTCACGACTCACGTACTGTGTGTGTGTGTGTTTTTTTTTTGTTTTTTTTATTGAGGAATTAGTCACTGCGTATTAATGAGTGTCATAAATAAAATTTTATACTTAAACCTCATTATCAAAGGCATATTAATAGTGATGGAAATTGGACTTTAAATAGAGAGAGGGAGGGAAAAATTTGATATAATTGTGATAGCTAATTATGGACGAAATTAAGGGCTAGTTTGGTATTGCTGTGCTGTGAAAATAATCACTGTGAAATATGCTGTGATTATAATCAACTGTGGAATAAAACAGTTAAATGTTTGATAAACTGTATTATAAAAAGTGTTGTGGATACAAAAAAGGATTCTTATGTGTTTGGTAAATATTAGTGTTAAAAGTGTTTTAATTATATATAATGACTGAAATAGACATGATGATTAAAGTGCTTTACAAATACTTGTTTGGTTAAAAAACCACGTCCACTTGCGTTTATACAATTTTTTTTTTCTAAATTATATATAAAATGTTCGGCACATTGTTTCATAATTCTTTTTGGAAATAACAATTGCAAACCATTATAAGTTTATATCTCAACAACAACAAAAATTAAAATTTAATATTACAAATACGGTGCTAGAATTTGAATGACACATTGAAGTACCATAATTTTAATTGAATAAGTAATGAAATTTGAATGCTAACCAATGTTGAAAGTTAAATCCTACATGTTGCATCAATTTAAATAATTTTAGGCAAATTTATATATAGAAATAACTAAACTACTCCTGCATAAATATATATTAAAATGTCTAAATAGATTATGCACTCATTAAACTTACAGCAATATTATTCCTCAGTGCCTCCATTTCTTGTGCTAGCTGACCATCTTGTTCTTGTGCATGAACTTCCCTCTCTATCTCTTCACATAGGATAACATTTGGGTCATCTCCACTATATTCAAAATGACAATCACGTTGGGCATACCTTCTTATATAATTATGAAGTGTCATGGTTGCAATAACTATTTTCTCTTGCTTATTGAATGGATAACTAGGCATGTCTCGTAATATATTCCATCTTTTTTTCCACACTCCAAAAGTGCGTTCAATAACGCTCCTAAGAGAAGAATGTGCTTGGTTGAATACTTCTTTATAACCCATTGGTTGAGTACTTCTACAGAAATCAGGAAGATGATACCTTTCACCTTTATATGGTCCCAAGTAACCTTTCATTTGTGGGTATCCTACATCCACTAGATAATATTTTCCTAAAAATAAAAAATATTTTGGTTTATGATATATTTTTTAATTATAAATTGCAACAAGAAGTTAAATTATGTACACATTCATTTCTTAAAAAATTACCATTGGGAGGTTTAGGAAAATTCAAAGTATGATCTCATAGAACTGAAAGGAATACCCTTGTATCGTGAGCAGTGCCTTCCCAACCTGCACATGCAAATATGAATTGCAAGTCAAAATTGCATGTAGCCATTATATTTTGTGTCGGCACTCCCTTCCTTCCAATATATGGTACTTGATCACAAGGAGGTATTGAGGCCTACACATAATTCTGGAATGTATATATATAATAATTACCTTAAAATGAGGCATATATCTGGAATCTCTCATTATTTCTGGTGGGACTGTTTTAAACTCAGGATCCAATAGTTTTATGACATCTATAGCCATATGACATACAATATCTAGTAAAATACTAAAATATCTACTCACAGTCTCACCAGAGTGTTGAAATCATTCTTGTGCTAGCCTATTTCCCGTACCATGTCCTAAAATGTGTAAAAACATTCTCAAAATCTCAGCAGCACCCATTCTCCTACTACCTTTTAACCCATAATTGACTTGCAAGTCTTCACATAATCTTAGAAAGACATCTTTGTCCATCCTAAATAGGTTATGACAACTACTATCATTTCCTTCTAACACTCCCATCAACCAAATATTACCTGTTTGAGAAGAATCCATACAAGGATTTTTATAAATATATTTCAGATAATAAAGATCAATAGCTCAAGCACATACGCATATAATTTGGTTTGTCTCTTCATCTTCTGAAATATCCATACTCTAAAATAAACCTGCAAGTTGTATGTGTTTTCATGAAACATCATTCCACCATGCATATAAATATTAAATACAAAAATATAAAAAATAATAATAACAGATTACACCAACAAACAAAAATCATCCAAATAATTGTCAAATATAATAAGTTAGCAATCCAAATAAAAATCACCAATTCAAATAATAATGTCAATAACATAATATAAAACAAACACAAAATAAGTGCATCTTGTTTTTTTTAAAATAAAATATAGTCGATCTCTCCTACTTATTTGTTAGCTAATTCATGGTTAAGAAATTGTAGCTTGAGGTCAGAATCTTTCATGAAAGAAAACATCTCTCTCTTTGCTTGAGATATGAATAATTGAGTTGCAAACCACCACAACTTGCTACCAGGCTCTGCACCAGGTAAAGTTTCAACTGTTTGCATCACTTCAGGAATACTATTGCCATGTAAACTTGTATTCAATGATACTGAAGCACTTCTACTTTCAACTACATCAACAAGTCGATCAATTTGCTGAGATAATTTTGCGGCACCTCCCACCTTTCCTCCTTTCTTAGCTTTTGTATCAATTGAATTTGTTGCTCTCTTTTTCCCTTTTTTTTCAATATTTTTCACAGCTTGATCATTAGCTTCAATTTTGATGAACTCATCTGAATCACTATTATCTTCAACTGCAATGACATGATCTTTGAGAGCCTCTTCACTTTCCGCTAGAAGTACACCAGATGAGGGTGCCCAAGCATGCTTACCGGTGGCAGTGGTGTTCCTGAACATTCTATCTAACTTCTCCATCATCTCGGGATTAATGCCCTCCTTACGAAATTTTGCATACTTCGAATTTACCTGCAATTTCAAAATATGTGACCATTATAATGAATCCATACTATAATAAAATTAAAACATTAAAAAGTAATAAGTTTACACACATGAATTTTGTTTTGCCACCATTCATCAGATGCATCAACAGTATTAATAGTTGGATTCCACCCAAGACCCGTCTCATTCCCAATTAGTTCTTTCCATAGTTTCCATTCAAT
>QANT01004722.1:0-29735 GCA_003254885.1 Purshia tridentata | reverse complement strand
ATAACAATAATAATTTATCAAAAGTTAATCTTAAACTAATAATCGAAAATGTTAATTAACTCACCTGCATTCTTTCTTCGTAGATATACAACTACAACTTGCTCCTCCTTATTCAGGTATGTTAGCAACATTTCAAGCCTAATACGTGGACAATTTATATTGGGTGACGTAGGAACACGTGTGGCCCGTTTAGGGGCATCATGTGCATAACCTACTCTGATACCATGAAGAAATCTAGCCATTCATCCCAGAACCAATTGGCAATAGGAGGAATAGCCCAAACCTTTATAAACCACTAGTAAGATCCTTACATCTTCAATGTGGGATTTCTCTCAACAGTATTCTGGTTAATCTATTTAGTAACATTTAAAATCACGTTTTAATAATACGTTTGTATATTATTTTTTTCATTTAAGAGTAGCGGAAAACAAAATAACTAATCTTGTTGTAGATTAGGACTAATATGTCTATGAACATTAATATTAACTTACGAAACGTGGAGTACGTAGTTCAAATTATTTGTCAAACTGCATGTTCTTTGCCAAACATTAATATATGTATATATATATATATAGTGTACCTCCATGACTCTGTTTGTGATAGGTCTCTAAATTACACTAAAAAGTTAGATCATTAATTAGTTAGTCACAACAAAGCTGCTACTAAAGTATAGAATTAATATATATGTCGCTACATGTATAACTTGTGAACAGTGTGCATGATCGACTAGCTACAAGTTTTAGTGACTGTGAGATGTTATATATGTTATTAGACTGTCAATTTAGATACTGATTAAGTGAATTCTCATTTGAATGTGTGGTGCTAGATTCACAATATGATAATATATCTTAGTAAAAAAGATATATAATCTAGTAATACAACATATATACCACATATCTGGTTAAATACATTATCTTGTATATATGTTTCATCTAGTAACATATATGGATATTGTCTAGAGAAATTTTGACACTATTTTTGGATTTCAATTGCAGTTGTATGGTTTGTGCAAGTGCTTGCTTTGAATCTCCGTAAGCTTTTGGGTATGCTATTATCCAAATGTTTTTTTCTTTGTTTTTTTGCAATATTTGTGTTAGATTTTACGGATTCTCTAAATTATAGTGAAAGTAATGTTGTTTTCAATGTCAATTAGGAACCATGCACCTATATGAAATGAAATTGATTCATGTCCGATGTAGTGAATTTCTAAATCGCATGTGCGAAGAGATACAACGTTTAAATAGTAAACAAATGGAAGATGGATGTGTACATGCTGCTGTTTTTCGAGCTGTCGAACAAGGGATTCCTGAATTTATTATTCGTACATGTAAGGCAAACCGAGAACTTGTGAAGATCACTAATGAAAAGGGAAGGGGCATATTTCACTACGCCATTGAATGTCGTCAAGAAAAAGTTTATAATCTTATACATGGGCTCGATACCAAAGATTCGATTGCAGCTCTTACAGATACATCTAACAATAATATGTTACATATGGCAGCATTGTTATCTCCATTCGCACAACTTAATCGTATTCCAGGTGCAGCTTTGCAAATGCAGAGAGAACTACAATGGTTCAAGGTCAGAATCTCTCAGTGTATATTTCTAAATTACTTTTCGTGTATGCATGGTATTATGAAGCGCGTAATACTAGGCTCCTTCCATACAAAGAACTAGCAATTCCTCTTTACTAAAAGCATTGATAATTCTTAAGTAATATTCAAATTCTTAAGTAATATTCAAGATTTGAAGAGAAAGATGATTGTTCTGTATATTGGAAGCTATCGTGACTGACTGAATGAATTATACACAGACGAGCTTGTCTATATATCTATGCTTCTAACAACATTCTAACAGAATGCAAGGCTGTCATAACTGATATTAGTTAGAGCCAATAAGAATATAACATGTGGCACCTAAGCTTAACAGACTTAGTACCAGTAGACCTTATGAACTAATCCTAATATTTACGAGCTAATCGATCACTAGTTAACACATGTACATTGATTTTTCTCCTTTTGATTCTCTTAATCAATAACATATCTACATGTGATTATTCCCTTGTAAAAAGAAAATTCCATGAAAATCTGACTTTGTAGTAGCATATCTTAGGCTAACATATGCATGTAAATTACACTCATGTTAATCTAGCTATAACAAATAGTGCTCTTAACTTCGAGTTACTTAGGCTTGTTTTGGTGTGCATATCTTTGATTGGGTTGATTTTGTGCCAAATTTTATTAACAAACGGTTTAAATGGAGATTTTTGTAGCATTCAACTCAAAACCAACTCACAATATATACATATTTCTTTTCTTTTTTTATTAAAATATAAGGCTTCATTTGTTTCTAATTTTGCAAGTACTCAAACATATTCGCAAATAGTTTAGATGAAGATTCTATTGCATTCAATCCAAAACTAATTTAGAATAGTTTTTTGTTTTCTTGGAATGAAATGAAATGGAAAATTCGTGTTTCTATTTTTGCAAGTACTCAAACAATCAACAACTGATGTCTATGAAATTTAATTTCAAGACCTCATCCCACAAGGGGAGATTAGATGTCAAAAATATTATACATTATAAAGTACATGAGAAAAAAAAAAAGGAAGGAAAATAAGGAAATCTCAAAAATGTATATATATGTTTTAACTACTTTGCGGTCACCAATATATAGTTATCATGGTTTGGGTTGGGTGCATGTGGCCTGTCAAAACTTATTGGAAAGATGGATAAAGTTAATTACTTTCTGGTCACATATCTTAGTTTTTATTCAATACAAATGCAGGAGGTGGAGGTTGTTGTAGCTCCCAAGGCTGCTGAACTTATGAATTGGACTGATTATATGACACCACGAGATCTATTTACCGAGAATCACAAGACATTGTTGAAGGAGGGAGAAAAGTGGATGAAAGACACAGCAACTTCTTTTACAGTTGTTGGTGCTCTAATTGTTACTCTTATGTTTGCTACAGCATTCACAATTCCTGGAGGATACAAAGGAGATACAGGCTTGCCTATTTTCTTAAATAAAAAGTTATTCATAACATTTATAATTTCTGATGCTGTATCGCTATTTTCTGCCACAACTTCATCGTTGATGTTTTTGGAAATCCTCACATCACGTTATGCAGAAGAAGATTTCCTCAAATACTTGCCCACAAAGGTGGTAATAGGGCTTTTCACCCTCTTTTTCTCGATTGTAACCATGATGTTAGCCTTCTGTTCTGCCCTCCTCCTTATGCTTCAAGAGAAACCCTGGACTGTCATTCCAATTGTTTTGCTTTCTTGTGTTCCAGTCACCTTATTTGCTGTGATGAAACTTCCCCTCCTTTTTCGGATTTTAGTTTCTACTTATGGAGCAGGAATATTTGAGAAGAACATCAAAAGTTGGCCACGGCCATAAATACTTGTTGATGTTACGCCATGTATACCATTGGGTTTACATATATCGAACATGATCATGTATATATATTGTCTATCTTATTTAAGAACTGAGATGATGATTATGATCGTGATCGTGATTGTGATCAAGATCATATATGATGATGACAAGTGTCCTAATAATGGAAAGGTTCTTATTCTTCTATTATGTAATGTAGATTTGAGTACTACGTTACGTATACTTACTTTGGTATTACATATTATTTTCAGAGCTAAAAACTTCTTGTCTTCAGAGCAATATACATACACTCCCCACATACAAATGGTAAAACCACTACATATCCATGTAACGTCTGGAAACAACAATTTCAATAACTTCGACAATAACACTTGTAATTAAAAGAGTAGTACGTACGTAAAGTACTTAATACTTTGATGCAGAATTAGCATATAGTTGTTGATCAACGAGCCACCACAGCAGGACTTTGTTTGGGAAATTCAGCCTTACTTTTCGAATTAACAAATGCAGATTGTTTCCTATGACTTCCCTGCTCGCTCTCCTCTTCGATGGTTTCCAATCTTTTCCCGAAACTCGGCCTCCGAACAAGACGGGGCGGCGCTGCTTCAGAGCCTTGCAGTGTGAACTGATTTGGTGATCTTGACATGTCTCTTGCTCTCTCTTCTCTTCAACTTCTCTCTGTGCAATTATTTGATGACTAGCTTAATGTTGTTTTGGGGAACCACCAGCAGACCCTTATAAGGAGAGGAAGCAATCGCACTTGCTTGCGTCATATATTCTGCACTAAAAATCTCTCCACATTTGGTCTTTTTAGTAAATGTGGTCGAAATTATTTTGTTCAATATTGAAGCTCTCAAAGAATAGCTAGTCTCTTGTGTGTTAGCCGGTAATCAAATTAAGCTTTCAGCCATGGAAATTTGTCTCATATACCTACTCATACTAACAGTTATGAGTAACGGCAACTGGCCGGGAAGGACCCTCAAACTAGGTGTAACAAGTAATTTTGAGCTATTTAGAAGTAGAGTGTTTTATTAAATTTGTTCACCAAATAATGTGATATTATGTTTTGATTATTTTTTAATTCAATTTACTTCTAATAAGTAAGATATTGAACAAATTGGATGAGTGAATCATATTAATATACGATAACAAATAGCTTTAATTAAAAAGAGTGAATCATGCTTAATCAACTTAGCCCACTTAGAATTTATTATACGATAACAAATAGCTTTAATTAAAAAGAGTGAATCATGCTTAATCAACTTAGCCCACTCAGAAGTATTATTCAGGAATAAATAACTTTCCAAAGAGTAGTGATTGATTGCCCAACTTGGTCGATCAAATTGGAAGGCTCTAGTTTTGGATGCCATTATTAATAATATTGTTGTGAAACTTGGCCAATGAAAATAAGCTGGCCAATCAATATGCCCCAGATCGATATGCGTTTCGATATTATTCTCATTGATCAAATCAGAATCACCATGATTAGATGATACATGCACTTTAAAAGATTTCCACACACACACGCACACACACATATACATATTCTCATTTCAAAAAAGTGAATTTTGGATGCTCACGCTAGATGGATAACAAGGGGAATCTGTTCTCGTCCTAGCTATTACCATTTGTGGGCACCATTTATTCTCTACAAGCCATTTAACTGTATATCATGTGCATATAAATATGTAAATAATATGTAAATATCATAAATCAAAATCCAGACAATTTAGTAACATAATAATGTTATATATATTGTCTGAAGAAATTTAGTAACATAATCCAGACAATCTAGTGAATCAAGATGGCAATTAGGCTGGATTTTGAAGATAAAGCATATAAAGTATCTAAAGAATATGCCTTGATAAAGCAATATATATTTATCTAAGGATTCGATTTGATAATTAATTACAACGACTATCTCAAGACAATCAGGATATTAATTGATTTGATCGGATCAGACAACAATTTCACACAACATGTTTAACAAAAATCTGGTTAGTATTGATATCATTCTAGTATCGATCTTGTTGCTTTCTTTATTTGCCGTTTGTTAAAAAAATAAAAAATCTTGTTGCTTTCTTTTTTGGGCCCTTTTCGTGTCTTCTGGGCCTTGGTAGTAGTTTGGTTGTGTTGGACCCTTCTGTTATGATTTTCTTGGCTTTTGTAATTTTTACTTTGATAGCTTGGTATGTGGAACTAGAGAAATCTTACAAGTATTATATAGTTTAAATGAATTGGTAACACTATTTCATTATGCTATGTTGTGTTATGGTCATAATAATTTTCTATGGTACTGATCGGTAATATATTCGATATATTTGACTCTACTATTGAATATATTGCTCAAATTCATCAAACCAGACACTCTTAATAAGTCTCGGTGTAATTCTAAAAGATCTGCCTCTTGTCCACTTTTTTTTTTAAGAATGGAAATACCTCAATTTATTTATTTTAAAAAGGGGTCTTGTCCATGAATTTCCCCAAGTATGTAACACCCCGTACCTTCTAAAGTGGTTTTGAAAAGCTTTTTAAAGGTTTTCGGGATTTTATTTGGGAGGTAAAACATTTTGGGCGTTTTTCAAATTTTAAAATTTGACTTTTAAAGTTGGGCAAAAAGTTGACTTTTTGTTCGGGCAAGGTTTTCGAGTTTACCTTGGGTTCGTTGGAAAGGTCTCGTTCTCACGAGTTCGTAGACACGTAGCACGCGTTAAACGGAGCTACGGTTTGGAAGTTACGGACGTATGAAGAGAGGGGCAAGTTTGTAATTTTGGAAAGTTAATTTTTTAAAAAGGGCACAGAAACCCAGAAAATCACACAGTTTCTCTCTCCTCTCTCCTGACGCGTCTCTCTCTCTCTCACGAGCCTCTCACCCAGCCGCGACTTCCACCGACGCGTGGGGGCGCGTCCGGCCGCAGCTGGAGCGGATCTTCGGCTCGCCGTGCTCGCCTCTCTCTCCTCTTCCTTCCTGTGGTGGCGGTTCCCCGTGAAATAGCCTGGAAAGAGAAGAATCGTGTGTGCACAGTCGGCGTCACAGTGGCGATCGCGGCGATTCTGGCGACGACGCGACCTCCCACCTGCCCAGATCCCTTCCTCTCGTCGAGCCCAGCGTGTTGGTGGGTTTGATTTCACCGTTGGACCGCCGTGGGCGGCGGATCGAAGCTAGGGAGGCCAGCGGCTTTTCGGCCAGTTTTCTTCCTTTTTCGGCCACTTTTGGCCGTCGACCCAGGTTTGAGTTTTGATCTTCTCGATCTCCTCTACGTGGCTGTGTAGCCTGTTTTTGACGCTTAAGGTTTTGGATTTTTGTGCAGTTGACCGCCATTGACTACCCGTTGACCGCCGTGGGTTTCGCTGCGTGTGGTGGCGCCAGCGACCTGTTCCTTGGTTTTTGGCCTCGGGCCAACCACCCGAGCTTGTGGGTGAGTTTGGGTGAGCTCCTTGACCTTCCGTGTGTTTTCAGAGGGTTGGGCAGCCACCGTGCGTGGTGGTTCCCGCCCGTTTCTGTGTTTTGTTGGCTTGGTTGTGAACTCTGTTGGTTGTCTGGTCTTCACAGGTACTCGGCACAGGAATTTGTATTTCCGATGCCGTTATGCTACCGAATTTTAGAATCCGAGCAAAGAAGCCACGAAGGGCAGTTTAGTCTTTTTGCGTGGTCACGGTGAGTGAACCTAAGATCTTTTAATTCTCAGTTTAGTTAGTTACTTGGTTGTTTTGAGTGCTTGTTTGATTGGTTGCTGGTTACTAGTTAAAAGGGGTACGGAATTAGGATTGAAAATTCCAACAGTTTAAAGGTTATTTTGGGAAATCGATGATTAGTTGGATTTTAAGTAAGGATCAGTGGTTATGGTTGAGGATTAATGAGTCCAGGTGGAGACTTTTGGATAGGATTGGGATTCCCGGGGTTTAAAGTTATTGCTTTTTAAGGTGATTTAGTATGGATGTTGGTTTTGGGAACTAATTTTGAGAATTCAGTTTATTTTTGGATAAAGGTTAAGATCTTATTTATCAGTTTTGGTAACGTTTGGTTCTTTAAGAAAGGATTAATTTTAAGTTTGAGTTTTGATTTATTTTCTCGTCATGTCAAAAGGGTTTTGAAACTGGTTTTCAGTGATTTGAAATGGAATTATCCTTTTCGGATTGGTACCGTTTTCAAAGCACCCAGTTGGTACTCGTTCAGCTTCTTAGATTGCATAAGGTCTTTGGGACCCATCACAGCACACACATAGGCTTTGGGCCGTGTGTCGGGATGCCTTGCCCTTTGGGGGTGGCCCTGCGTGCACGTACGGCAGTTGTTGGCCCTGCATGTGTATGACAGACTCCAGCTCTGCACATGTACGAGAGGATTATTGGCCCTGCATGCGTACGGCAGGTTGTGAGCCCTGCGCATGTACGGCAGGATTATTGGCCCTGCATGCGTACGGCAGGTTGTGAGCCCTGCGCATGTACGGCAGGCTATTAGGCCTGCATGCGTACGGCAGGTCATGGGCCCTGTGCATGTACGGCAGGTTAGCTGAATGTGGATTGGGTGATGATTTTACTTATCTTGTCAATTACAGTTTGTTTTTTATTATAAAACTTCAGTTCTTGTTTTATAATTTGGGACTTTGATCAGATTTATTGATTTCTAAGAGTTTTTAAAGTGGATTTGAAATCAGTAATTATTTTCTCTTTCGTGAATTTTATGAAATGTTTTAAAGCTGGGGAATCTCAAAGCGTGACAGTGAGGTGTTGAGAATTTTGAATTTAAAGGATTAGGTGAGAATCGGTTACCGTGGTTTGAGTAATAGAGGTTATTTGAGATCAAGGGTTTAAATGAGGGTTGATTCTAAGTTATTGGGAAAGTTAGTTGGTTTCTAAGTTTGAGCTTAAGGTGTAACTTGAGGAATCTATTTGAAGATAGTGGAAGGATTAATTGAGGTTTAAGTTGGTTCTGAATGGATATCGAGGATTCTAAGATTATTGGAGAATCTAGTAGGATTCTAAGTCAGGACCTTGTGGTGTAGTTCGAGGTGATTTCCAGTTTAGGGGATCAATTGAGGATAACTGGGGTATTACAGATTGGGACAGTGAATTGGATTGGTTAGAGGAGTGGTGATCAGGTTAAGGATTATGATTTCTGGTTTGTGAACTGATTGTGATTCGAGGCTTTAAGGTGGTTCCATATTTGATTATTTTACTGATTTTACTGTTGAGGTTTACAGTAGTTCTAGCTTACCGGGTTTATGTGTAAACCCGGTGCACCTGTGGTGGGGTTCAGGGTTTGGTTTTGCATGTTGAGCAGGCTGAGGAGGCAGTAGAGAGAAGACAAGGCAGTGGGACCAGCAGTATTTCAGAATTTTGTTTTACACTTTGATTTCCATGTAAAAGGTTTTATAGTCTGGTTTTATAAACGTGCTTTTGAAATTTACAGTGGTTTCGGCAAATTATTTTATGTTCATGGCTCACATTTTCAGAAAAGGGCCCACAGTTTTCAGTTTCAGCAGTTGTTCACGTGCCCAAGGGTCGGGGCGTGACAAAGTAGATAACTAAATAAGCCTAGAGGCTTTATCTAATATTTACCCAATTTTAATTTTACTAAGTTTATCAAATATTCCCTCCCCGATCACCTCTCTAGTTCTTTCTTTGATCTGTCGCCCTTCGGCAATGGATGGTGACAAGGCTAGGCTTATCATGCTTGCCTCCTCCTCACCTCTCTCCCTCTAGTCTCTGTCTCTCCAAATAGAGCCCAATCTGAAACACAGTCTGTCTCACCACCTCCCTTGCAAGTTCCCCCAAAAAAAGGGACCGGATTGGAACTCTATGGGTTTAGTTTGGTTTGACTTTCTTGTTGGGAATAAATCCCCTCGCCACGACAAATATGTGATGGAAGAATAAAATACACAAGCCAATAAAAGAAAACAAAAGAGCACCAAGAATTTAACGTGGTTCGGCAAAACCCTGCCTACGTCCACGAAGAGTTTCCTTCACTATGAGAGAAATAACCTTGTACAAGAATTACACTCAAGAGTTTAATCCCAAACCCGAGCCTTTGTACCCAATACGATACACCCCTTGTACACCCTCTCTCAACTAGAAGATCACTCTACCCAAGCCTTGCCCTCTCACACACAACTCCCTTAGTGAACTCTCACACTTTGAGTTGAAGACCTTGAGAAGACCTTGATTGCTTGATCTTAAATGCCAAGCCTCATCCTCCTTTTATAGCCATGGATGGATCCTTCTAGCAACTTGGAGAAAAGTCCACCACCCAAGCCTTGTAGAATTCTCTACAAACTTCTTGAACTTTAGCCAACTTGCACTAACTAGAAAGAAGTAGAAGATTCTAGATCTTCAATTAAACCTCTTGCACTAACTAGAAAGAAGTAGAAGATTCTAGATCTTCAATTTAAACCTCATGGGCTGGACCAATCCCAACATTTCTTCCATTTTTTCTAGTGTTTAGAACCGACCAAACTGGCACAGGACTCCAACACAGCACGAGATTTCAGGAGTGAACCGGCCCAAACTAGACCATGCCAACCCCTAATAGTTATAACACTGCAGCTACATAATATATTCTCAATAAAAAAACAGCAATTTTAAATCCTCAACCAATAAATTCTCTAAACTACACTTTAAGAAAACCTAATCAACCACATAAATATTAACATTCAAATAGAAAATCAAGGGAAAAAAAATCAAGCAGTACACACATGTGCAGATGCAGAACGTTGAGCACTCGACGGTCTGATTTTCATTGAGGGACGGGCAAATTTTGTGATTCAACTTAATTATATTTTTTATTGAATTTATGATTAACTGTCCGGTAGTAGGAATTAATTCGAGACTCGATCAACTCTAGTCTTGTGGCAAGTAAACGGTCCTTACCACTTAAAACTAGATTTAATGTGCTTTAACCAAGATTCGAGGTGAGGTTCCGAATCTGAGGTTATTTCTTTAATGCGAATCTGAGTTATAGTCTATAGATCCCTCTAATTATATGATTTCGGGTTTTAGAATAATTAGAATAATAAAATACAAAATCACACATACCCTTATCCGAACCATTAAATTATGATAAAACATTAATGTACTTTAACCAAGATTCGAGGTGAGGTTCCAAATCTGAGGTTATTTCTTTAATGCGAATCTGAGTTATAGTCTATAGATCCCTCTAATTATATGATTTTGGGTTTTAGAATAATAAAATACAAAATCACACGTACCCTTATCCGAACCATTAAATTATGATAAAACAACTTTCTTGATGCAACTTTCATAACAACTGTCTCTTATATAATTTTTTTGATATTTTGTCCTCTATTAAACAAGGACGCCTTTGAAAACTGTATTCATTTGAATGAAAATGGAAGTCATTAAGATTAATAAAAATTGAAAACTATAAAACAACTTTTCTATGCTGCATCAGTAAGTCTTGTATAGTTTTGCAAATTTTGTCTTAAAACGTTTTGAAAGTATCTTCATTTGGATTAATTTGCCGGCATCGATCTGCTGGGATGATATATAATTTTATATCACATAGATTCAACCAATGTTAGAGGATCAATCTAACATCTAATCTTCCAGAATATTTGATTAAGAAAATTTGGAGATTTTTAATGAAATAATAACTTTTTCAAAGTGGAATAAGATAGTAAGATATTATATATAAGACAGTTCTTTATGGAAGGATAATTTTCCCCCTTTGAGTCTTGGTTATTAACTATCCTACATGAGGATTTCTTTCTTCAAGCCAAGAACCGTAATGAATGTTGAGAAACTTCCCATTAAAAAATAAAAAAATATAACAAGGAATTATCTCCAAATAATGTTGTCAGTATGAATGTTGAGAAACTTCCCATAAAAAAAAAAAAGTTATAACAAGGAATTATCTCCAAATAATGTTGTCAGTTGACATTAAGATGGCGACATTAATTAATGGTAGGTTCAAAACATACATAATGGGAAGAAGTGTATATATTTTATTGAAAAATATTAAATATAATAGTGATTGTAACATCACGTAACATGTTAACTACATGTATGTTATAACTTAAGTAGATTGGTAACATTAGTCAGCAACAAATTTCTTTTAATCAATGATGTATTGTTGTTCTGCTCAGAACGAGTATTGAATTAAGATGTAAGGAATATAAGCAAAGCAATAATTTAAGATGAGGCAGAATAGAAGAAAGTATAAAAAGTGGATTCTAAAAGCAATGATATATATAGCACTATGTGATTAGGTCTTAAGCTTTCATATATATTGATTTCAATTTTTTGTTTCTTTGAGTCTGTGAGAGGAGAAACTTTACATGTGTATATATATAACATTCCCATAATAACTAATCATGTAATAAGTGATAATAAAAAGAATATTTTTATACACTCTTGGCCTGAAAGATTTGCTGTTGTGAGAAAATATTGTTAGTTGAAGCCATTGAACAACTTCTGGTGAGGCCGGGGCCAATTATTTCTTGACCTATCAAAAGGATATATATGTTGGTGTACCAATAACAATAAGTATTGTATATAATTAATTAGGTTATTTAGAAACCTTCAAAATTAAGTTCAAAGCTTCAACATCCATATTATGTATAGTACAAGCTTGAACACAGCGTACGTTAAGCAGTTGCAGTACATAGTACATTAATTCCAAATATATTACCAACCAAAAAGAAGATAGAGTATAGCTTTTGGCCTTTCCAATCCCATAGTGCACTACCCAAAACGAAAAATTCCCTTATAATGTTCGAACGCTGACAGAGAACCCACAATGGGACACATTTTTTATATTTATTGGATGGCTTTGAAAAGTGAATTCAAAGCAACCTAGCAAATCAAATTAATGACCTCTCTTCTGGAGTGCCAAAAGCTGTGTTTAGGCATATAAACCTTTAAATTTTTAATATAATCCACAGTAAAAGCATGTATTCGGCATCAATTAAAAAACATATATGTACTAGCATCAAAAAAAATTAAAAAACTATATGGACCAGGCATCCATTTAGGAAGGTCTTTTGTTAGGTAGGTAGCTAGATAGGTCCATTACGAAGTTACGTGTTGCAGAAGTTATTGCATGGAACTTTATGCACCTATCAAATAATTAAGAGCTCTAAGTTGTAATAATGCAATTGATCCTTAAAATTGTGGCATCATAATTATCTTTGTACGTGCATGCAGTACTATGCTTTGGCAATAATGCTTGCAATCAATTCCTACATGTTCTTATAGTGGAGCTATAGTCTTTGTATTGATTGGGTCATGGAGATAAATGAATACACAAGCAATCAGAATATATATCACATCTGGTAATGAAGGATCGGAGTAGCTTCCTGTAAATACATGTAACCCTCCAAGATATGACTCAAATTTTGGAAGTCTTTTGGCCAAAGCAGATTGTTCATTAATTTAAATATCCATATGATCATAATAAGAACTTAACAATATATATCCATATCTGGTTATTGAGATTTGTTGGGGGCTTACATATATACTGTGACATAAGAATTGAAATTACAACATAAGGATTCTCAATTTATTTTGTTCATTAACTCAAATAATTAATCATGACATATAAGAGATAAATGTTATTTTGCTCTTTAGACTATTTGTACTTGTATTAATTTACTTTTCATACTTCTAATTTGAAAAATTAAAGTACTTGACTTTAAAATTTGTCAATTGAAATATAATTTTGTGAATTACTTGTTTTCTATCCAAAACTTCATTTATACGAAGTCAAATTCCCATCACGAATCGTATTTATTGAGAAAAAATAAAATGGTAGTCACGGTGCCCATCACTTATCAATTTATCGAGTAAATTGGCAGAATTATCTAAATTAGCAAAATTGAAAAAGTTAAATACTTTAATTTTCTAACTTAAAAGTCTTACGAACAAAGTGATAAAAGTAGTATAATAGTTTGTGGAAAAAAATAAAACTTATTCCTGACATACAACTAGATATATCACTCATAATTTTTAGAAGTCCAAAAATATTATTACTATTATTATTTTATAAAGATGATAAATTATTTACTAAAAATGCAGTAACCAACTCTATGCAATAGCAAACTCAAATTTTATAGAATTAAGACTGTTTTTCTTTTGGCCGGTAATTGTTTAGTAAAAATGCCAAGACTGATCCAATGCTAATATAGAAGATATATAAATGAAAGAAAAAAGTCACTCTGAGTCTGACCAAAAAAAAAAAAAAAAACTTTTACTGAAAACGAACTAACAATAAATCTTTCTTTTACGTCACGGACTCGTGTCGTGGGTGATAAATCCAATCCAAATGCGGGTCAACCTAACCTGACACCGACTCACCGCCAAAACGATACGTTTCGTTGAATCGGTTTTCCCCATTATAAAATTAACACCATCAATTGCATAAAATCTCCATACAACACATCTCTCTCAATTCTCTGTTGCTTGCTCAGAAATCCATATAGCTGAAGATGGCGTCTCAGGTACCTTGCTCTGCTCTTCTCCTTTGATTTAATACCATCATTTATTTGGGTTTTCTTCTCATTCTTTCAATTTGATATCTGGGGTTTGATTCAGAACAAATTTGTTCCATGGGCTGGGATTTTTTTTGTGGGATTTGAGATTTTAATACCCAATTGAAATTTTAGATGAATGTACAAAATTTGTTGATTGTTCGTCTTAGCATTTACTTGAAGCTTGTCCAGGTTCAAATGTTTTTTAAAATTTTTTTATTCAAATTTATTTGAGCTACTCATTTATTGTCCAAAGTCAATAAAATAAGGACGGTTATTTGGTTGAATAAGCTCCAAAGTAATATTTTGGGCTTGTGAAAGCTTTTTACAACTTCAAGAATGTATAATGGTCGCAATTTTTTTGGTTCTCTTTTGGGTGGTGATTTCTGAATGAATTGCATAAGTTTACAGGAAGAAATGAAACTGATTTTGTCTTGAGATCAAGATTATATGGGAAAAAGTGATTTAAGAGTTTTATTGACCATTAGAAGGCAAATGTGTTAGCATAGGTTGTACACTGTGAAGTGGGTATATGTTAGTTTTTGGTTTTCTCCAATATGGTTAATTCAATCTTGGATTTGGTTTTGGATGTAGACTGTAGTCCTCAAGGTTGGTATGTCATGCCAAGGCTGTGTTGGGGCTGTGAAAAGGGTTCTTGGCAAGCTGGAAGGTTCGTTTTGCTCTTGCATTTAATTAGTTCCTTTGTCTTGTCCATACTCTTTGTTACAAGACGTGCTTTCATCAGAAACTTTGCTTCTTAATTGTGTTGATCAACTATGAGGGTAGCATTTGAAATGACCAAATTCTCTAGGGATACTTTGCTGGTTTGTGTTTTTTTGTTGCCTAGAAATGCATAAGCTAATGTTTATAACTAAGTTTATATTTGCATTATTACGATTTGGGGCTATATATCTGACAGCTGAGAGCCCATGAAAATTGTCCCAGTTCTCCTAGGTGGTTTAGTGCTTTGCATAATGTCCCAGCTCTCCCATAACTCTTTTAAAAATAGAGGTAGAGTCTCCCAGATTTGGTTTTAGGAGTAAGTATGTGTCACCTGGATTTAGTTTTTAGTTAAGCAGAAGGGTTGGCCTTTTGAACCAAGATAATTAAGAACTTTGCTTCTAGCTCAGCTGCCTTTGCTAAATTGCAAAAGAATAAAAGGTCGCATCTAGATTATGTATTGTGACAACCACTTATGTAGTTAGTGCTGATTTGGAATCTTGCTACTGTTGTTGCTCACACTATACAGAATCTAGAGTCTATACTCTTGATTTCACATCATATTGGTATGAGAATGATGAGACATGTTATTTCTTATCATATGCAGGTGTAGAATCATATGACATTAATTTGGAGGCACAGAAGGTGACTGTGAAAACCGATTTACCGCCTGAGACAGTTCTGCAAACTGTTTCCAAAACTGGCAAGAAGACTGCCTACTGGGAAGCTGAAGCACCAGCAGAACCTGAAGCAAAGCCCGCAGAAGCACCAGCAGAACCCGAAGCAAAGCCTGCAGAAGCACCAGCAGAACCCGAATCAAAGCCTGCAGAAGCTGTGGCTGCTGCTTAGTATTTCCCATTTAAATTGTGGAATTAGGTCATTTAGTGTGTCCAAGATTGGTGAACTTGATATGATGCCCTGTAAACTATGGAGTCTTCATTGAACTATGGCTTGTTTTTAAGTTACAAGATTTCCTTTCTAAGCTTGTTGTATGACTTCCTGTATAAATAATTGGCGTGAGACAATGCGTTGTGTCGCCCCTGCTCCCAACCCCTTTATTACTTCGTTTTGTACTGAAATACCGAGGTCTGTTGAAAACTTTAGAACATGGAAGACAAGGGAATGAGTATAAATCTAGTCAAGCAAGGTTTTATGTCTTTGTGTATTATATCTATATAAAGTTAGGTCTCACCTCTATTAAAGTCGTAGCATTACTTAAAGGGGATTGAACCCTTGGACGTATCCTAAAATCCTAATTATAAGCCATTACTCACTCTCTTTCACCACTTAGGCCAACCCAAGCTTGCTTAACAATTTAAGAGAAAACTATCTTTGGGCTGACACTCTCCGCAGCTCTGCTCGGTGGCACAGCCATCTTCTACCGGCAGCTGTTCTCTCGTCTCCTCTGCCCATTCATCGAAGCTACAGATCCCATCTCTCAGCCAGCCATTTATGAACAACCCCATCTCCATTTAAGGCCAATGATCCAACCAAAATTTTGTGAAAGAACCGTAGTTTTATCCTCCATTTTAAGGCTTGAAATTAGCAAATGCCCGAAATAATACTTTCCAGGTAGGAAGAAGCAGATTTAAGCTCATCAGTAAAAAGGGCATTGTTCATTAACCTTGCCTTTTTAATTAAGCCCAAGGAGCCACTTCAATTTTGGGCAGCACGCCTTATTTCAATTAACAAGATGGGGTTTAGACCTCTCTTCCACATTGTCAACGAGGGAATCACAAGTACTAGCTTGAAGGTTGAAAGTTTGCTTGGTGTAAATTGGCGAAGCTGAAATCAGAGACTGAATCATGGTAATTCTTCCAGCCATAGCAAAAGCTTGCTCTTCCAAGCAGTCAATTTATTTTGCACACTGTCCACCAATATTGGTAGGTAGCCTTATTCAATGGTGAGCAACTTCACAAAAGTATCATAGAATAAATAGACGAACATCATGATTTCATAAACACTTTAATCAAATGGTTAAACAATTTCTGATTTGTCTTTTTTTTTTTAAGGATGATTTTTGTATGGAGACTTAGAAAATAAACTGTTTCTTTCATTGAATTATAATGCAGAGTGGATTCCACAAGCCATATCTTTTTATAAGGTATCTTTCAACGGAAAGTTACTCTATATTTCTCTACTATATATGAATTAAAGATTGTTAATCATACATACATGGAACAATTTTGAGCTCTCAGATTGCCGGTTTGGAGAAGCTGACAAAGGACTTCATTCAGATTGACGGTTAAAGAAAGAAAAAACAAGATTTAGCACATCAAAACTAATGGAGGCTACTAATCAACAAAGAAAATAGTACTGCAGAAAAATGTTTAATTATGCTTTTTTTAGTTTAACTTAGAGAATAGTCTGAAAGAAAAGAAGACAGAATTATGAGAACAAGCAGGCGATTAGATCAGCCACACACAAAAAAAAAAATGAAAATTTTAAATTTTAAATTTAAAGTAGGTGAAATATTTTAGCTTCTAACTAAGCTTCTCTTCATCTTAATTATACGCAGTTTTATCATCACATAGAGCCTATTTTGTACATTGTCTAAGAATTAGAAATATGCTATCTCAACGTCTTCTTCAGCTTTAAAGAACCACAAACTCCCCTAAATAATGTAATGAATCCGAGTGCAACGCAACTATAAAACCTTGGAATTTGATGCACATTGTCCACATCTTGGTTGTCATCAATGCTAGTAACTGGTGGTCACTCATTTGGAAGTGAGGCACCACAAAGTTTCAGATTCCCCTCAAATACTGAGGCATTGAAGCTTTGGAGCTGCTTGTTGGTATTGGACCTTCAAGATTACAACATTTGTTAACAGTTGCTGTATTTGTTGTTATATTTATTTTATTTTTAATCTTTTGAAGTTCACATGCTCATTTCCATTGAGTCTCAAACACTTCTTCAAAACTCTCTGTTTTGCACTAGTCTAAGTTCCACCCTCCTCACCTTTTTTCTTTCTTTTTTTCGGTTATCGAGATAAATAAAATAATCTGTTTGGTAGTAGCTGTAAAGTAGGGAAAGGAGAGAATGGTGGTGGTTGGTTATTGTTGGCGGCAGAAAGAAAGAGAGAGCTGATTTCGGTTGTAAAAATTGAAATTACAGAGGACTAAATTGCAACTCAATCATAGTACAAGGACAAAAAGGTATTTAGCCAAATATTTAATATATATAAGTTATCAAATAAACCCTACATTTTAACCCACTTACTGAATCTCTTTTCTTTTTTCATCGAAGATGTGCCGCCTCTCTCTCTCTCTGGCCTTTTCTCTCTGTCTCCAGCAACTAGTTCGACCAGGCTGCTTGGGTTCTTACAAACATAGCCTCTTGAACCGTAGAGAACACCAAGGCGGTGGTTGATCATTGGACGGTCCCAATCTGTGTAAAGCTTCTTCTTGGTTCTCGGAGCCATGCATGATGTTAGGGAGGAGGTATATTTTACTACTTTTTCACCCTGTTTATTTGTCCATGTATAGATTGATTTTTTTAATATTATTGTTTTTTAAAGTATAACTAAAGAGAGATTGAATATTTATGCTGAAATCTTTTTGAAAATGTATTATGAAATTGTAGGCTGTGTGGGAAATGTTGCTGGTGATACTGATACCCTAAGTTGCCGTTATATTGTGTTCAACTATGGAGACTTAATAAGAAACAGAATATTGTATCTCCATAGTAAATGGGATAGTGAAAGTTGTTATTTTGCTGAATTAAGACTTCATAGATCAACATTATAAATCTCGAACATATGATTTTGTAAGCCTTCTGCAATTGTATAGGCAATTATTTGGGTATCTTGATGAAGCTATTTTATTTTAGACTGTGACATATGTGTTAGACCATGAATCAAAAGTGAGTTACTCTACCAATTAATTTAATTTCTGTTTCAATATCACAATTTGATTATTGTTTCTTTCTTATTACATGTCTTTAGAATTATCTCACTATCATCCTGTCTTTTTGAGTCATGAATGGCAAAATGCTTATAGTATGCGGCCATCTATAAATGTTGAGTGTAATGCCTCTTATCTTCAACATTTGTAAATGTCCACATACAGTAAGCATTTCGCTCTTTGTGGCTTGAAAAGACAAAATGATAATAAGATAATTCTAAGTATCTGTAATATAAATAATAATCAAATTGTAGGATATAAATATTGGAACAAACATTAAACTAATTGGTAAAGCAACTCACATTTGGTTCATGGTCTGACACATATGTCACAGTTCAAATGGAATAGGTTCACCACGATACTCAAATAATCGCTTATACAACCGCAGAATGCTTGTAATCATCTATTCGATGTTTACAATGCTCATCTAAATCTATGAAATCTTCTTTCAGCAAAGTAACCACTTTCACTATTCTATTGAATGAGAAGAGAAAATCTGCAACTGATCAACTTTCACTCATCATATTTCTCAAAAGGTGCCTTTAGTTTCTAATTGAGCTGCAATGCCGTAGCACACGCCATGGATAGGGTAATATAACTTTTTTTGCTTTACTGTTTTTTTAAATTGCATTCACTAAAGTTTTGATTCTAACTTTTGTCTCTTTGTTTTAGACTAGTATTTTTCAGGAGGATATAGACCGTGGACTAACAGAAGCTTATCCAGGCTATCTGCTACTTTTGTATTAGTGCTGCAATAACCGCTTTCCAGAAAGAAGTTTTCGTAAACTTACATGCTGAATTAAAATTTTATTGTCATTGCCCTTGTTTTTTAATTGTGGGGACTAGGGTTTGGTTATATCATTCTTCTCTATCTCTCTCTAATTTCTTCATTTTCAATGTTTTGGATGTATGCTTGATTGATCAAGCTATTGAAAGCCATTGAATTGGGCTAGGGGTCCTTCCCCAAAATTTAATCTGTTGTTATTTTGCATTGTGCAGGTAATTTGCATTTGTGGGGAATCGAGTCTTATAGCTATACAATGAAGGCTGTCTTGAACTATTTGTTCCCTACAATTGCTCGTTTCTCAATTTGATGAACTGATACAGTACTTGCTTGCTACTTGCATGGTAGTATGCAGTTAGTATATGTATCATCCATTTTTATTATTATTTACCCTATTTTCCTTCTCATAAATTAGTATATGCCATAAAGAGGCGTGCAATTTCTGTGACGTTGTCAGGTTACAATTTGTAAGGTGTATGGTGTGGAAATAAATTAATGAATGAAGGAAATGATGAATCCAGACTCCATAGTAAGTGGCATTATGTCTACTAAGGGCTGCCCTTTGGTTTGGTTTCACCGAATTGACCGATTACTGATTGAAATATTTTGGTTTAGTACATTGATTTTCATAATTTGAAAAATCGAAAAAAGTTGGTTTGGTTCTGTTAAAAATTGAAAAAAAGTTGATAAATCGACCTATTATCAAAAATTGAAACTGAATTGATTATTATCTAAAAAATTGAAATTTACCCAAAAATAGGAAATGATTATTGAAATTTTGTTATGGATATCATCATGTTAGTAGCATAAATACTAACTACTAATATTATAAATTGATTATAAGAAAATATAAATGTATAATGTTATCATATAAATATTGTTAAATGTGTGGTTAAGATTTAGAGTCATTTTCTAATAAAAAAATAAGTTATCGTTTTTTAGGAAAATAAGAGCCTCATTGTTAGGTAAGTAATGCAAGTCAGCAATACCTTTCTATATTTTCACAATTTAATAGATTTTCATCGTAGATTTTACTAGAAAATGGTTCAAGATAGATTATATGTCAAATCTAAGTGCAAATCGGAGAATTCAATAAGTTTATCATACCGAACCAGTTTTTCATTTATGCACAAATTCTCATTAACGTGATCAATTGCTTTGTCTCTTTCAAATTCGAACATATTCCCATCAATTATCAAGATACCTTTTTTATTTTATGTTTTCTTAATGACAGCCTCAATGACACATTTAGCACCGTCAGTATTGTTTTCCAGATGAAAGTTCTAATCATGTTCGTTGTCATCAAATGTAACTGTTCCATAGTCTTCATACCAATATTATATCGACATGCAACATGATATGAATCGGGGTAAGTAAAACCTTTCTTCAGCTAAGAGGAGTAGAGCATGAAACCATAATTTTATGGTATGTACGCTTCACAAATAACAATTAAAATTACTCATCAAACAATAATAAAAAGTGATAAAAACAAACCTTTAGACCAATAACATCAACAATATATTCCATCGAGAAGAAGAATGAAGTCAGAAAGAGTTACTTGCAACGTACAACCCTAGGATGAGAACATCCTGCAAACATAGTGTGCTAGTGGAGGAAAGTCTTCAAGCTTCTTGTAGGATTTCAAAGTTGCCGGAACGCCAACCATGTTTAGATTTCACTCAAATCTAAACATTGCAAAAAAAATTAAGTAAGACGTGAAATTGTCACAATTTTATTTAGTTGGTAAAGTGCAAAATGGTGCAAAGTTTAGGTGGATAACTTGTAAATAAGCCCAAATATAATGACTCTTTACTTTTAATATGTTGATTGCCTTCTTAATTCTCATTTTTTCTGGTGAGAATACAAAGGAAGACGAATTTGTAGCATTTGTTCTGTTTTCTTTGTATTAGTTTATTGAAACTTTTCCATCTTGAAAATGTGGGGGCGTTTAAGATTTGAATGCTCATGCGCGAGTGTGTTCTGTATTGGGTGTTTGTTCTTGTGCTTAAGTTACATTCTTCAGCCTGAAAGTAATGAAATAACAGTTCTCTCCACAGTGCTTGGGGCATTTTCTGATGCAATGCATATAGTTAGAAAGAAACTTCACTCATTGATCATAAAATGGGATCAATTCGTTTGCATTCGTCTGAAACCAGTTGTTTTCACTCTTCACTAAACGAAACTAAACGAACATGATGATATATATGTTATGGAATGTATATACTGACCTCTCTTCACTGACATGCTAGATTGAGGTCTTCATGACTTGCAAGCCATTAAGCTTGTGAAGGATATTATGTTGTCTATATGGTTTGAACATAAGCTACATTTCTGTGTCATGAATCCTGGGTTTGATTCCAATGTGATTGTACATGTTGGGAGGAATTTTATAACTGATTTCAGTGAACTTGCTTTCTTGGGATACTATGCTAATGGGATATGCTCAACATGGTTTTGGGAGCTAGGGAAGCTTTGGAGATCCATAGCATGATGCAGAGAACTGGAATCTAACCTCATGATATGACTTTTCCTTGGACTCTTAATATGAAAATAACTTTCTATGGGCCTTGTAGAGGTGTGATGGTGGCACTTCAAATCCATAATCAGAGACCATGAAAGAATTGCAATTGCAACGGGGACAGAGAATTTAGCTTCTATGGTCAGTCCTTTTGCTTGTAAAGGACAAACAAGAAGAGCTTATAAGTTTACAAGGAATTTACCCATGAGAAGAGATAATTAAGGTGGTGTTGTGTTGCAATGCCTCTTGTTAGGTTGTAAAACCCAAAAGGATTTAGCATTAATTACCTCAGATAATATTTTACTAATTGAATGAAATTTGTTTACATATTGTTATTTTCTTTTTGTACAGAATTCATTAACATATTCAACAAAGTGAAAAGCATGAAATTTCTGGCTGGTAATGTCAAAACCGGATTTTAATGGTGTTGAAAAAGGCAGATTCTTCCTAATTAAAAGTTACAAAAATTCTGAAGCAGTATTGGGTTTTAACTTGTATGAGAGACAAGACTTATAATCCTGGTCACATTACTCTGCACAAAGCTGTAAATGACTTGGGATGTGATGGAGGATCAGATTTCGGTGCTGTAAGGGAAACTCCAGGTGAGAGGTTTACAAATTCCAGTGCTTGTAACCTTAATTTCAAAGGGTAGTCTGCAACAGACCCAATTCTCGGGCCTGCTCCAGTTGACCATTTCAGAGATAGTTGATCACCTAATTGGGGTGAACGTGCTTCCTTCTTGGACTTGATCCTTTGCAATATATCTTTCTTTGTCACACTTGTTTGGAGGTTGAGGAGTTTTCTGGATACGGTTCTTTGGTAACTTCTTGTTCTTGTTTGTGACAATGTACATGATTCAGACTGTTGGTTTCCTTCTTTCACCCTGGAAATATGAAGTTCATCGGTTTCATCTTTTGTTTGTCCTAGTGTTCTTCTTGCTCGAGCTGATTTGCTTAACTCATAGTTCTCATTATCTTCCATGGGAGAGAGTACCTGAATAAATATGGGGAAAGCTCAGAGAAGGCTGGACTACAAACACAATATTAGGCAAATGTATGTTGCATAGCTTAAGCTGTCTAGGAATGCGCCAACAATGTATATCAAGATAACATCCTCCCTCACGTGCCGCCCCAAATGGCACATGGAGAGCAGAAATATACTGACAGACAGAAACAAACATAATTGGGGATGAAGGATTCGAACCTAGGACCTCTAGCTCTAAAACCATGTTAGATAACTATTGTGCCCCAAAACTTAAGTTTTAGGGAATGGGCCAACAATGTATTACCAAGCTAACACATACAATATGCATGTTACCAATTATTAAAGGAAGCTCAAAGGTCAAAAGTGGCAGAAAAGGTTTAAAAAGGTCAAGGTGTGAACCCTTATTCCTAAAATTCTAAAGAGCTACACGTCCCTGTATTCTTTCAACGGCATGTTTTGTTTGTAGGCAGGGTACCCTGGTAGCAGATTTTATAAAATTGAATAGCATGAGTTCTATACCTGGACTCCATCAAGGTCAGCTCCATTTTCCTTAAGGAAGGCGAGGAAGTTGCCAAGGTTGTCATCAGTTGGACGGTAATGTCCGCTGTATGCCGATACAGACTGGAAGTCAAAAGGACATGTATAATTCAGATGGAAAAGGCGTAAGCTTTTCCTTTATCTAAAATAACACTCAAGAGAAGGGAAGATGCATGAACTTTGGTTTAGCTGTCTTTTGGTACCCTACATCTGGATTAACAATTTGGGATTAAAGTGTACCAAACATGCTGGATAGATGCATTAAGATACCTTGAGCTTTCCATGTTCTGCTGTAAGTCTCCCAGCAGCCAAGGTGACCCCTCCCGCAAGGAAGCTGGAATGATGAAATAACCCCTTCTTCTTCTTGAAGGAAGAAGAAGAATAAAAAGAGTGTCAATCATCTGCAAATACTACAACACTGCAGCTAAATGGTTGATGTCCATATCAGATCTTACCTCACCAGCATAAAGTTTCCGAGAGGCGCTCATTACGAAAATCCATTTAGAATCCTGCATTCCTTGGTTTGTATCAAGAAGATATCCTGTTACTTTGTTCACCAATGTCCCTTCACAAATGATATATTCGAATTGTTCCCTCTCTTGCTTATTTGCACGAAAGGTCATCACAAGAAGCAAAAGAGGAAGTTAGGATATATATTTTTTTTATGCAGAGCTCAAAGGCCACTCTGAAGTTTGGTTGTAATAAACTTGTCACACTCTCTTGTTTTCATAAAGTACATTGGAAAGAAAATATCTTAAATAATGGAGCAATAATTGAAAATTGAAGCACAAATGTGATGTGATATTTCAATAGATTCTAAAACTAATCATGCATTGATGTCAGGAGCTGATCCGTGTAACCAAGTAGACCCAAAATTTTACCTACCATAGACGAATGGAATGGTACTTAAGGTGTTCTAACCAGAGTTAATTATAGTTGGATTTTATTTTGATCTTGTTTTGATCTTCTGCTATAATGCAGGGTAGGAGGAGTATGGTACCGGTCCAAGATATTTTATGCATTCCTGTTGCAGCCTTGATCTTGGGCAATCCTTGAGATCAACTTCCTTGCCATCTCCAATGTCCAACCTACAAAAGGTAGAAGTTCTGTTTTCTAAATCATCTTAGTTTAGATGTATCAAGTATCTTTGATAGTAAATTTCTGTGGAAAAGAACCATGCTATTTGCATTGGATGTAAAGCTAATAAGAAATTTTTAGAAATCTGTTTGACATAAATTTATTGGGAAGTCTTTGGATAAGAGTTAAATTTTTAATGCACTCTGGAATCCTTATCTGATACATATCCCATTGGACATATGTTCTTAAGTCTTACAAAGACGGCGTTTGAGTCATCCATGTGTATACAGGGATATTTGCTGACTAATTTGATGAGTATTGCCATATCCAACACTAAACCAAGCTAAATGCATTATGATGATTTGCACTGGGAGAGGCACATTCCTTAATGATCAATTTGCCGATATTTCCTATCACTTGCAAATTTTTGAGTTCAAATGCATATGCAGCTAGTTGTGTTCATATGTTCTTTCTTCTGGTGCTCTTTGATTTTCTGACTCATGCATTTGTGGTATGACAAACATGAACTTGCAAATTCCACCCCACCCGTAATTCTGTAAGTTGGTTGACTTATACATATAAGAAGGCTATCATTTCATGTACACAAGAATCATGATGTTGCCAACATTTGAAGCAACTCTTATCCATGTGAGAGAGGTTTGCCATAGCATAGCAGTAACTCCTACCCATGTCAAAAGTGGCACTATAAAACCAAGCTTTATGCATAGTTCTTTATTTCCTCTGATATTAACCCTTGCCTATAAAAATCTGTTAAACCCACTTGGTGTACCACTTTGATGCAAATAGTAGAGATAAAAATTTACTGTGAAACCTATTTTGTGTCCCATCTCATATTGAGTCAATGCATGTATATTGATTATTGAATGAAATATGGTGGAGACAGTATGCATATGATGGCCCATGTGATAGCCAAAGGGAATATGTGCAGTAAATAAAGAAGAGAATAATGCTTACCAGTAGAAAAATGGCTCTCCTGCATCACATCTACCCCACTCTTCATAGTAATAGTTAAGGTTATGGCCATAACGATGTCTTGGATCAATCTGCACCAACCATGATGATGATGATAATGATTGTTTTTATTATGATCATGGTGATGATCATAATGATTGTTTTTACTATGATCATGGTAATGATGATAATGATGATGATGATGATTATGATGATTAATATTGTGAGGATGATGAAGATTAATTGAAGGTACAGTAAAATTAAAGTAGAGCTCAATCACAAAGCTTACAGCTTCAATCCAATGTTGGAAAGCTAATTTTTGTGCCTTGTCATCCTTGGATAATCCTTTCCCCAGCTACAAAAACAATGAAATTCATGAAACCTCTTTTGTCTTTTCATATTTGTCTGTATATTAGATACATTCTAGGCATAGGCTAAAGAACAAAGATTTTGTATAGTTTAATAAGTTCATGTGCTATAAAATATCAGCAAACATGCCTTTGATGCGATTAGGCTGATCCTACTCCACCGGGAGGCTGCAGTTTCAGATTTATGATAGTCGAAGAACGAAACTGTACTATGATTCAGCCTTGCATATTCTATAGCTTGCCACCTCCAAACATTAACCATACATGTAATTTTTCAGGTACACAAGTATCATGAGAAAATGTTGCACATAATTAGATAGAAGTGAATTCATGGGCTACGTACCATAGCTCTTCGGCAACTACAGCTGAGTCTGCTAGCCTGCGCCTGGTTCTGTAGCTCCTGAACACTTTCTGCAACTTCACCGCAGCCATTGATTCGTGGCCATGATTTGTATGCTGATCATGAACCACTGCCATTGATGGAGGTCTGTCATAGTCATCCAGAGAGAGTTCAGCCATTGTTAAAAAAAAAAAGAGGTAACACAGTTTAAGTACACCGAAAGAGATTGAAAGGATCACAACCAGGCCAAAAGGTCTAGCTGTTGCTTTCCCATCTCTTTGCATTGAAGTCTTTGGGATGTTTAATATGGTGGATCCCCATCACTTATGACACTTAACCGTACCCAAATTTTTAGTCATTTTATGGTAGAAGAAGAAATATGATCATGTACTAATTATGTGCTTATGTCTAAATTAAATCTTTTGGTGGTTTAAAGGTTAAGCATTTTGAATTTAGAATTTAGGGTACAGTTTATATTGCAAAGATTATATAAAAAATTGAAATATAATTAGTATAAGACCAACACCAAAAATGTTATTATAGAATCCAATTCCCTATTCTTTTCATTTTCCCTTTTTTGTTTGGTTATGGGATAAATATATATAGGATTGATCACACCATTAATGGGTGGTACTATTGCAGTGACAACAAACAACACAAGTAGTTGGCATTTTGAAAAGACGTTGTCAGTGGTCTCCACCCCTCCACCAAGAGTCCTTGTCAAGAGGCACTGTCATACCCTAGTGCTCAATCCTATGCATATATGCAGGCTCATGGAAATTTTGATTAATGTGTCTCTTCAATCTTCTTTATTACACAACTTTTTATCTCAACAACCTTTTTAATTCGAAAAGAAAAATTCGTTTTTGTAGAACTTTTTATAAAAAAGTCGATTAGTATATCATTTTGATCATATTATAGTTACTCTATAATATACAATCATTTATAATAATAATAATGTTTATTGAGTATACTTTAGTTGTGAAAATATAATCTTATCAATCTCTATGGGTTGAAGAATAATTGTATGGAAAAGATTTCCCAGCTTGCTAATATTCTAATTTGCTATATAATTATATCTTGAAGAACAATACTTCCCTTGGTCTTTGACTCTTTTTATGATAATTAAATATACATGACTAGATTGAGTCGATTGATTATGGGGACTAAAAATTTACATACTATGGGGAGCAAATTAATAGTAAAACCTTGAAAAATGATAAATTGAGCCCAAAGATGTAGTTGGCAATCCTTGTAAAATCGTGTTCAGACACCTAAACAATCCAGATAGCTCTTACGCAGCATATTCATTATTAAGTGTAGTGATACAAAACCTTTCAATTCTTATTATTTATTCATTATAGTTATTTGATATTTATTTTGTATGGAATGGGGGCCAAAGAAAAGACCCATAGTTATTTGATATTTTGTAATTTTGGTTCAAAAAAAATTAGGTTAATATTTTGCTTTAATATAATTTAATTTTTTTTATCTGGAAGTATTTATTTATATTTCTTTATTAAAAGATTTATGGACTAAAGAACGGTCCATGGCTCACAAGACATGGCCCAGGGCCCATGATCAAATGCGGTAGAGATGACCTATAGGTAAAGTGGTGGGCTATATATTTATTATTTTGGCCATTTACTATTTTGTTGTTAATAAACAAAATCTAGAACGAGCCCAAAAATGAATAAATCGTATATATGCTGGTGTATATATGTGTCTATTTTACTACTCATGCATCAAGAGTGAAAAATGGAGGCATTAGACTTTAATTTTTTGGAGTAATCAATAATCGTCCATGAGATTTGAACTCATAATTTACTCAACAATGAAAGATTAAGAGGTACTAGACTTTTCAACTAACAAAATAAGGGATGTTTTTCAAAAATAAAAAAGAATAAGGGATTAAATTAGGGAGGTAATGTTCACACTCCACAAATCTAGCTCCACTTGCTGATCTTTGTTGAATTTTAATGTCTTTATATTTTTTTTACCAATTGATATCGTAAATTTGCCCTCAACTTAACCTAAATGCATTCAAGAGAGTAAAAGGCATTAAGGGTAAATTTGAAAAATCAATTGATAAAATATTATTTTAAAAAACTTAAAATCAGATGAAAAGTGTTAACTAAGTACGAGATATGTGGAGTGCCAATGCCTCTTTCAAGTTAATAAAATTACAAAAACAAGTATCAAACTAAAATATACATTATTCATATGAAAAAACACTAACAACTAAAAACCAAAAAGTGTGGTATAGTTCAAAGGCGAGCATGAGTTGTGTATGAAAGTTGAAACCTATACCACAATAATTGTCTAATAGAACTCCACTTTATTGTCCTTATTGCCCTTGTCTTTCTCAGCTTGGGCAAGGTCCCTAAAAGCAAAAGGCCGAGGAATGAAGGGTGGTTTATTACATCTTAACAATGCCCAATTGACCCCATTAAAAAATGGATGGTGCTTGATGGCAGTGGCGCCCATTGTGGACCCCAATCTCCTAGAGGGGTCCTTGGTCAAGAGCTGTGTGATCAGATCCTTGGCAGGCCCGGGAACGTTGGGCTCCTTAGGGAACTCAACGGCCCGAGCCACAATATTGGCTAGGGTCAACTCATGGTTGATTCCTTTGAAGGGTGTCACCCCATACAACATTTCATATATGAATATGCCTAGGGTCCACCAATCCACTGCATTTCCATGCTCTTCTCCCGATGCAATCTCCGGTGCTAGGTACTCATGAGTCCCAACAAACGACATCGATCGGATGTCGCTTGGCTCCGCCACTATCTCGCAATGGTTTGACTTTGATTTTGACTTTATCTCTTTTTTGCGCTTACGTTTTGGATGGAAGCACGATATAGTTGGAACTCTACAATTTGATAGAATGCATGATGATGTGCCAAATTGTAATTGATCGATGTGGCAGTTGACGGATCGATCGGTGATTGGTGGGTTCAGACCACAAACAAGATGAGCCGTTGATGTTGAATTATTGTCTATTAAGGAGAGATCAAAATCAGTCAACATGATATGACCGTCGGATCGTATGAGTACATTTTCAGGCTTGAGGTCACGGTATATTATTCCCATCATGTGTAGATACTCTAGAGCAGCCACCACTTCAGAAGCAAAGAACCTTCAAGCACCAAAACAACACAAGCTGAAATTCTTCAATTAAATTTTTAAAAATTAAAAAAAAAATTCCTCAAATAGAAGGAAGGGTAAATGAGAAAATTTAGCTAAGTTGCTTCGATGATTGCCTATAAATTTGGTGTAATTATGCCTGATTATCTGCATTGACTATTAATCTATATTTAAAACCCATAATTATTTATTTCCACCTAATTATGTTGAGTAATTTAATATCATCAATTATGTCATTCATGCTTAATTGGGAGTCACCAAAAGCTAGCAGTAATCAAATAAGTCTTTACCTTATAACTGAGCCACACTATGATCATGATACTTACCAAAAGCATCCCAGGCTAGCCTATAGGCTATGGCTGTGGAGTGGTCTCAAGCAAATGTTCATTGTTATTATCTTACTGTATATTTATTTATTTATCTGTTACATAAGAACCTATATATCGAATCTTTGATCTATTTAAATTTTAAATTTTTTTATCTTCCTCACCACTTCG
>QANT01004721.1:0-12206 GCA_003254885.1 Purshia tridentata | reverse complement strand
GATGGGTGGTGGTAGGAGAATTTTTTTCATATTTTAATCTTGTTTGTTTTTAATATTTTAAAATGTTTTTGTAATTTTTTATTATTTTGTTGTCCGTGTGGCAAACATGTGGCATCCACATCACCAAAAAATGTCAGTCAACAAAGTCACGTAGACAATTAACGATTTTGTTGATATAATTTCTAATTGAGCGAATTTTAAGAAGCTGGTGAACGCAGTAGAAAGTTTTTGAAATTTATAGACCCGATTGAAAGCACTCCTATAGTTTGAAGGGTTAATCTGTATAACTTCTTATTGATAATCAAAAACTAAGAAAGAGTGATACTATTTGCAAACTTTATTTCCTTTCACTAGAAACCCTTTGCGCTTTTCTAAAATTTAAATTTTCTTATAACACAACCCTCTCATTACCAAAATACCAATATCTTATTAATCTCACCAAATTTCTCACTACACATCCACCCAATTCAAATACTACACACCCCCCTTAAATGTGAATTTTTTAATTAAAAAAGAAACAAAGAATAGAAAGAAAAAAAAACTGAAACCCAGCCACCCCTTAAGCCTCAGCCATCCCAACCCACCCCGTAAGCCTCCACCCACCACACGCTGCCGTTCTCATCGCCGGCAGTCGGACCCACAGTTTCGACACATCTCCTGCCACTCTCTCTTTTTCCCTCTTTTCTTTCTCTTTCTATTTCTATATTGATTCCTCCTCTCTCTCCACAGTTCGCACCACTCCTGTTGAACAAAAAGTCACCGGCCCTCCATTCTGTCAGGCAAAGGAGGTGCACAGAGAGAGAGAGAGGTTGAAATAGAAAGATAGCGAAGGAAAGATATAGGAGGAGGCCAACAACGTGGGGCTTGATCGCCAGCAAAGAGGGCAGTGGCTCGTAGTTTTGAGTTTTTTTTTTTTTTTTTCAAAAAATCTCTTTTTTTAAATAAAAAAAGCATGTTGTCATCTATATTGTCTTTTAATGATGGGTAAATGTGGTAATGTCACAAATTGAATAAAGAGAGTGTGTAATGAGATAAAAAGACGTGTGCAAATATAGCAGCACATACTCCTTAGAAAAAATGTTTGCGAATTCGAGAATGCCCATTCTACAGGGAGAATCGCAGCATATGATCCTCTTCCTTAATTGCTAATTAATCAAATATTTTTTCCATGACATTGTAAAGAATTCATCAAATTGCACATATTGGTATCAAGTCGAAAGTAATCCTGTCTACCATTGCCTGATAAAGAGAAAAATTTGAGGATAGAGAAGAACAAGCGTAGAAAAAAGTTGGACAAAGAACTCAGAAAATAATAATTATACATAGAAAGAAAATGAAAAAAAATCCAGAAAATTAAGGAAATAATAACATGGAAAGAATTAGGAAAAAAAACAAAAAGAAAAAAAATAAACAAGGGAAAATCCATGAAAATTGAAGAAAAGTCCCAAACCATCAATCCTGAAGATCAATGCCAAAAGAAACCTATAGATCAATTCCAAGCGAGAGAGAGAGGGAGAGAAGCTTACCTGAAGTAGAACCATGGAGGGAACGCTATTTAGCGACCCCATTTGGACAGTATAAAACTACGAGGCATAATGAGAGTAGAGGGGGAAAACAAAACCAAAGCTTGAGCAAGGGTATCATTTTCCCCCTAATAAGGGTATCTGATTCTCTTGAATCAGGAAACCATTTTTCTTCCCTATACTTATCAAACATGGGAATGAAATTGATTTCTCATTCTCAAACCTCCAAAACTTAAACCAAACGGGCCCTTAAAGTTGATATTGTGTGTTACCAAACACAAGTTTCTATTTAACCCAGTCGAGACCTAAGTATTGTAACAAAGGTAACCTTAGTGTTCAAATACTCACAAATAAGCATTTGAGGATGCTTTTCTCTAACGGAGAGAAGATGAGGAACGGGTGCAGAAGGAGACACTACACTTACACCGAAACGTAGCACTACGTTTCATCTATTTTTATGTCCGCATTCTTTCCATTTTATCTTTCCACATAAGAGAAGCCCCCAGCATTCGAACCCTCGTTCATAATATGGACAAGTTTATTTGAAAACAAATAGTAGATTTAATTATATTGAAGAGTGTGTAGTGGATTAGATCATAAAGTAATCAAATAAAGAAAAGTAAACAAAACATAAAATAAAGATGAGGACTTTCCTCCTACTTTAAAATAAATTTGTAGATGCACAAAATTATTCAAGCCATTAACATTAGTAATCGAAGCATAAAATGACAATCACACAAGGAGCAAAGGATGTATAGTAGTTCACTCGATTTAATTAAATCTAGACTACATCCACTTTGTGTGTTTAGGGTTACACGATGAAAAAAGAGCTAGAATAGATACCAAAAAGCCCTAGAGGGAGCGTTATGAGCTGAACAATACTTTTCTCAATCTCTGGTTGGAGGAGTTCCTCCAACCCCTTCTCACAAGAGCATGTCTTTTTCGGTCATTTTATTCTAATTAAACAAAAAATAATTCATAAATTGAATGAATGAAAAATCATAAACGATATGCGTCTATGAGAGGAGGTTGGATGAAGAGCTCTTCTAACCAGAAACTTAAAGAATTAAGCATTGTTCTTATGAGCTGGTTCCCAACTAAACAGGTGGATGGACCTATGGATGACAAGGCATCAAGTTTACAATTAACCTAAAAGGGCTAGCTATAAAACGTCCTGCTCTTAAAGTTGGCATTGCTGCCAACGATTGAAGTCCAATTACGGCATAAACAATAAGCCCCTATACAATTTAACCCTCGATCATTATTGTCTTGGGCCTAACATGACACAAGATGGGTATCAGCAGAATTCTCCCAAGTTTCCGAGACAAAGGGTACTTTTTTCGGACCTTGCAACCAGAGGTGGCATGCATTTTGGCTGAGCTAGATATAGTCATGGTCGGAGCTCATCATGGATCGACAATCGAAAGGAAGATAAGTTGTCCATAAAGATAGAACGTCGAGGCTGTCTAGAAATATAGTTCATTGAGGCTGTCCATAAAGAAAGACCATTGAGGCCATCCACGAAGATGTGTCATACACAAAGATAGCCCGTCGAATCCATCTAGATAGATAAGCCATACGTGTTGAAAATATAAGACTGAGTTAAGGCAGAGCACACCAATGTGCCGTGTGCACCAATAATCATTAAGGCCGAACACACCTTGAACAAGGTTGAAAACTTTAACAGATCAATTTGTCCAAGTGTATATATAAGAGACTTGTGAAAAGTTGGCATTAATTAGTTAGAATGAGTAGATCGATTAGGGTTTAGGATTTAGAGTTTAGAGTTTAGATATATGTTTCAATTCATAATCCCTTTAAGTGATCGAGTAATATGTCTAATTGTGAAGTGGTTGGTATTATGCTCATTAACTCGGCTTAATCCTTGCCTTGAAGTGTACCTTATCAATCCTAGTAGTTTCAGTCAATGTTTTTTTATTCCTTGTAAATACATACATAATTCGATAATAAAAGTATTTTCCGTTGTACATATTTATTTGTTTCTGATTACATGGTTACATGAATATGCAGGCCAACCAATTGATCAGCGATCACGTGTAAAACTGTATAAAGCTGCAGTAAAAGGTGATTGGAAAACGGCAAAAGTAATCATAGATAATAGTGATCCGTCTATTGTACAGACTAGTATCATACGAGGATCGTATACTGCCCTTCATGTTGCAGCTGGAGCGGGACATGTTCACTTTGTGAAGAAAATGCAGAAAAGTCTAGGTCAAGATAAGTTCAAAGAGATCGTAAGTCTGCAGGACATTAATGGCAACAATGCCTTTTGTGCAGCTGTTGCTGCTGGATCCAAAGATATCGCCGAAATTATGATAGGCAATGATCAAGACTTGCTAACCATACAGGGTGCTGGAAACAAAAAGCCACTCTATTTTGCTGCTTTGTTTGGACATGAGAATATGGCCAAGTATCTATATTCTGATGAATCGCCAGCATATTCAGACCAAGACCTGCTTGAGATATTTTTCGAATCCATAAATTCTGGTATCTTTGGTAAGTTCAAACGTCTCTCAACCTTTATGCTCACAGAAAAACATGCACATGTAATTAGAATTTGTTCACCATATAATTTGCTTTAATTTGTGAGAGAGAGTGTTAAAATTAGAAAGATTGACTTGGTAATATTTGAGTTGAACAGGTATGTGAATATCTTACACAACAGCTGAACTTTTTTCGACAAAAAAAGAAAAAAAAAAAANTGAACTTTTTTCGACAAAAAAAAAAAAAAAAAAAAAAGAATAATGGTGACCTTACAAAGAATGTGTCCCCTGTCTAAATTAAGTTAATATTGTTTTTTTTTTTCCATGAATCATTTTCTGGCTAATGATTTTATGAATCTAAAAATAATGAATCAATGAAAGAAGTATTCCATGCATTATATGCATATATATAATCAATTAAACTTTCATAATATTATGTGACATTTTTGCAGGCTTTGCTTCGACATTGCTAAAAACGCATTCAGATTTTGCTTTGAAACGTAGTCATGAAAACAAGACAGCCTTGCATTTATTGGCTCAAAAGCCTTCAAAGTTTACATTTGGAAGTCCAGCCCATACATTACTCAAAGACCTCTTGAGCATAGTAGAACAAACGGACTTGGAAGACATGATGAATATACTAAGAAGTCCAACGCATGTATTGTTTGACGCAGTAAAATCAGGGAACTCTAAGCTTGTAGTTGAGTTTATTCATGCTTGTCCTGGTCTGATTTGGGAAACCGATGACCAAAATTGGACCATAATACATGCTGCAGTTTCGCATCGTGATACCAGCATCTACAACTTAATACATGAGATAGGCCTCATCAAGAATGTGATAGTTGCCTACATGGATACGCAAGGAAATAATTTGCTTCATTTAGCTGCACTATCAGCTCCGCAAAGCAAATTAAATAAACTAACTGGAGCAGCGTTTCAAATGCAGGGCGAATTATTGTGGTTCGAGGTACCTATTCTCTCTTCTACTTCCTACATCAGTAGACATATATTACACTATATATACATGCCCCTTTCATTGAGTAATCTGTTAAAAAATTTTATTCCTTTCAACAAGCTTAATTATTTAAGAGATTTCTTCTGTTTTGGTCTCCATTGAAGGATCGTCTTTACAAAAACTTAAGTAAATCGAAAATCATTTGACCGTTGATTAAATAATCATAATTTCAAATATTTATCGAAAACATTTTTGTTCATATATTTATTTGATCAAATTTAAATATTTTAATGGTTTTTGATCGATTTGTCTAATTTTTTGCATACATGATCTTATAATACAAAATTACAAACATACAAAATAAACATTTTGAATCATTGAAATATAATATAGATTGAGCCTCATAATAAATACCTTAAATAAAATTATTTAATGGATATCTCTCAATGGAACGGCACAAATACTATCTAATTAGACGGATGTCCATTTTATGTTTCTAGACGCTCAACGCTAAGCGCTCGGAAATATATTTTTCTTCTTTCTCGAGCAATAGACACTAGCTAGTTTGTCGATTAGCATTATGTTAGTTTTTCATAAAATGGTGAACCCAATTAAAAATGGGATAAAACGTACGTGTGTGTGTGTATATATATATGTAGGCTTCTAATTCTAATTGGGATTCCTAAAATAAAATTATTATAGAAATCCTTTGTGCCCCCTACTGCATATTGCATTACAAATATATGAGCCACCTTTTTAGGTCTATGGATCATCATTGAAAATTAAAATTGAACATATCAAAAACCATTAAGATATCTATTTTGTTCAAATAAATAGACGAAAACATAATTTTTCAACAAATACTTGAAAGGTCGACTATTTAACCAAATGGCTAAAAATTATATATATATACAAACCCCTTCAAGTGTGGGATCCCATATTTATGGGATTTTTCAATTGGGGCCCATTCCATAGGATATTTAAACTATCCAAACTGCCTATTTTCTAGGTCTACGTTTAAAGATCATCCTTGCAAAAAATTAAGCAAATCGGAAACCATTAAGCTATCAAACTTTGATCAAATAAGTAGACGAACAAAATATTTCGATAAACACTTGAAATTGTGATCAATTAATCAACGGTCAAATGGTCTCCGATTAATCTAATTTTTTGCAAGCACGATCCTTTACCAAAAAAGTAGACGATTCCGATCATCGAAATACAATGGTTAGTGGGCCCATAAGGGATCTCACATTTAGGCATGTGGGATCCCACACTAGAAGGTGCCTGTATATATATATACAGGCACCTTCCAGTGTGAGATTCCTCATAAGCCTACTACACATTGTGTTTCGATAATCGGAACCGTATACTTTTTTGGTCTCCATTGAAGGATCGTGTTCGCAAAAAGTTAGATAATCAGAGACCATTTGATCATTGATCAAATGATCACAATTTCAAATGTGTATCGAAATATTTTGTTTGTCTATTTATTTGATCAAAGTTTGATAGCTTAAAGATTTCCGATTTGCTTAATTTTAGCAAAGATGATCTTTGAATATAGACTTAAAAAATAAACGGTTAGGATCGTTTAAATACCCTATGTAATGGACTCCATGAGAAATCCCATAAATATGAGATATATATATATATATATCAAGAATCATTATATTGTTGCTTGTGATGATTCATTTGTATAAATTAAGATTGAAGTTTAATGTTTAAATCTGTACGTTTTGATTCAGTTCTCAGTACATCCTTTCACCTTGGTTGAGTTGTCTAGTTTAATAATTGAAAGCAATATTCAATGTGCCAAGCAGCAGGTGAAAAAGATTATGCATCCTTCATATATAGAGACAAGAAATGCACAACAACAAGGCAATATTGCACCTCAACAAGAAGTCATTGCACCTCAACAACAAGGCATTGCACCTCATCAACAAGGAAAAACACCTCAAGAATTATTCACTTCTGAGCATGAAGAGTTGTTGAAAGAGGGACAAAAATGGATGAATGGAACAGCAAAATCCTATACAATCGCATCAACCCTTATTGCTGGAGCTTTATTTGCAACAGGGGTTACTGTTGTGCTTGATGGAAATCATTATACTCAAGGAACTCCTAATCAACATATAAATCATTCGGCATTTCAAATTTTCATCATATCAAATGCGATAGCATTCTTATTGGCCTTAGCTGCAATAATAACATTCTTGGCTATTCTCACCTCAAGGTATGCTGAAGGAGATTTTCTTATATCTTTACCCTCCAAGCTCATAATGGGGCTCACATTACTCTTCCTTTCTATCATGGGTATGATGGTGGCTTTTGCCTCGGCTTTTTTTATTGCTTATGGCTCTAAGGATTACCTCCCTAAACTCATAACTGGATGTGCAGTTGTCCCAGTGGTTCTATATGTTTTGCTGTAGTATTCTCTTTTCACCGACATTATTTATTCCACATTCTTTTCCACTTGTTTATTTAAACCATAAGTAATTTAGGAAGAAACTGAATATTGTATTTAAATGTTTGTCCTATACTCCTATGTATATATTTACTTGAATAAATTATTTATCAGGTTTGTAGTACATTTCTGTACGTCATCCTGTAAAAGTGGATTATCGATATGAAAAACACACAAGAACTATGGTAATTAATTTCTTACATTCTATTATATGCATTCGTTTTATTCTTGCTATCAAATTAGGTGGAAGGAAATTAATGTATCCGGGTGCACATGTTACACACATATAGATTTATATATTAAATATATAATACATAGACTCATAGAGCGAGCTGAAACTTCAAGTAAGAATGTTGAAACCTGTTAAAAACCGTCTAAAGAAACAAAATGTCAGAGAAAGGATAAGATCCATGCAGACCAATTTTCTACATTCTACGCCAACAGTATTTTAAGCATCAACATGCATGCGTACAAGTAGTTGTAAATGTGAACTTTGCAAATTATAGATGGTATAATACAATACCGACCTGCTAAAACTCATATTGTAGAAATGTTGAGTACTCTGACAAGGATTCTGTATTAACGTTTAACTTGCTTCTGTGCTACAATTACATCAATAATGAACCCCTCACTCTTCAAGTTCCAGTGGGAGTAACACAAATAAAATGTTAATTTACTTTGGAAACAATATGTACATCTTCAACCCAAAATTTCTGTAGGATATTCCCCATGGAATGCATCCACTCACAGGTCAATTGACAGTACAGTCCTACAGGGATCTTTGAAAATTCCCTAGTAGCTTAAAACCATGAAAAGAAAAGACAGGATGAAGACCTTTTCCAGGAAAATTACAAGTATAGGGAAGCTGCAAAGACGATGTCCCTCTTGATTTTCAAAACAGCCTCCTCAAATTTTGATTCAAGCTCAGTTTCACCGATAGACTTGGCTGCTTGTATTAGTTGCTGAAGAACCTCCTCTAATCTCCTAATTGCCCTGATCAAGCTTCCCTCAAAAACAGGTGTAGCTGACATGATCTCGTAAAATTTGGACCCTTTTGCCCAAGCATACACAGCCTCCATGATATCAGGCCGAAATGAACTCACAAAGCTCTCAACATCAATTTCGATCTGCAATATATACAACCAAAAAAAAAAAAAATTCAATCCGTTAATGTAAAGAAAGGTAAAATCATGTATCTGAAATACCATACAAAAAAATCAAGCAGGGCAAACACCACTTAGATGTTTCATGAAGTAGCCCAGCTGGGTATGCACACCTAAATACATAAAGTGCGCACTGAGCAAAGATGATACTAAGTTGCAAGAGGCTCAGATTATTACGCTAGTGCATAGGCTATAGTAATTTCATCTAACATTATTAGTCTATGAATTGTAATCCCTTGGTGGTCTAAACGCTACTCTGCCCTAAAAGGGATCTCATTTGCTCACAAATTGTATTGCAAATGACACATGCATATACACAAGGGTTGAATGAAGTTAGAACCAATATGCTGCTTCTAAAATAGTAGTCAGCTTTATTTAATTTTCCAATCAAGTTGATCAAGACAGGATGATCGTTCTACACAAGCCATCAGATTATAACTCGAATAATCATCAAACTCCTTTTCCTTAAGATATTCTGAATCTATAATAGGATGTTCCAGTTTTGGTAGTAGCTACTCAATATGCAGGGAAGTAGCAATTTGGGCAGGACTCAGGCTGATAGAATGGCAGAATTGGATTATGGATATTGACCTAAATTTATGGACAAGATATAAGATGTCATTTTACAAGGACATCATTCAGATGCATCATCAAAATACTTTAGGGAGTTATTGTATCATATATCTTTTAAACATATCACCAGAAAACGTTTAGTAAATTAATTAGCAATATCTTAAGACTGCAATCAATAAGGCCCAAAAATAAAACAGGTTGGCTACTTTCTCAATTTGTCCTTTATCTTAGACAACTCAACATGCATCCAACTTTCATTTGACCCTTATGTCTTCCGAGTTTGAAACATTTATGTGACAAATAATATTCTGTTATCCAGAGTTGGAAAGCTTGAACCATAAATTCAACTGCACTAGAAAGGAAGTTACTTCTTTACCTTGCACTCAAGCTGAACATCAGCAACCCTCCGAGCTGTATCTTGTAATTGTGAAAAGATCAGATCAAGTTCGTCCCTTGGTTTTGTGGCATCCTTAAGTTTCTCCTGCCACACAAAACATGAGAGAAGAGACACCATCTCCTCCACCTTCATTTCCTTGAAAACCCCATTGAACATGAGCTCTGTCAGGGTCAACTCATCTGCACTACTGATTTCACACGCAACCTTTCCCTTCAACTCCACAACATCATCACTCGTAATATATCTGCATTTTAACCACCCAAATCATTTAACTATTTTAATTTTCAAAAATTGCCCAACCCTTCCAAATCTTGTCTCTAGTGTAAGAATATGATTTTTGAAATGTCTACGAAATAATATGCAAACAGTAACCTATAGAAAGTGAGAGAAGACCGGAAGAAGTAAAATGAAATGAAAATGATATAAAGAATTCCTTACCCTAGCCTTCGAAGAACCCGTTTTCTTGCCTTAAGTTCATCTTTAAAAGCCAATGCAGTGGAAGCGCGCATTGTTTTCTTGATTAACTTGATCTTGGCAGCCAATTCCTGCTTCATGTGAAAAACCTTAAGCTTTTGTTCGATAAGTGGAGTCCTTGCAACTTCATGCCTGTCAAACAGGTTCTCTAAAGCCTCAATCCGACGAGCCACCTTTTTGTATGAACTACTTTCAATCTGAAGAATAGAAATTCAAGGTAAAACCAGTAACAGAAAAACATTTAAAATAAAAATAATGGGAAAATAAAGATTAAATTGCAGTAGCCCACCTTCATGTCTTCTTCTGGATCTAGAAGAGGAATCTTTTCTTTATCAAATCTTGAAAGAGTTTCAATAACTCTCTTCAGTGTGTTTTCTCGAGCTTGTAATGGCAAAAGATCATTTGGGATGACCATACAAAGTCTACTCATACTAATTAACTGTTCAACATATACGACAGCATGTAAGTTGTTTATTGGGTGAGTGATTAACGAAACTAATGCATGTAAGGGGAGTTTAACTAGCACACATACAAAAGTGATCTCTGAGGAAAAGTAAATCAAGGCAAAATAGAAGCAAAAATTTGCAGAGAAAATGAATAAAGGCCACTTATTTAAGTGAGGAACAAAGTAAGAAGCCTAAGGAACATTGGTTACAATTAGGTAACTAAAACAGATCAGTTCCAAGTTCAGTTGACAATTTTCTGTTTTAGGAACATGGAAGGAAGATGCCACGTGAAAGACCACCCCACCCACCCCCAAAGAAAACCAAAAAAAGAAATGCAACTAATATTAAAGAGGTTTCAAATTGGGTACAATAAATACCAGAAAGCATCACACAATGTACCTGAGATATGGAAACTGAAACAACAACAGGTTCTCCTGGATCTTTCAGAGGGACAATTTTAATGGTTTTCTTTGAGACTCCATCTGTACTCACCACACATCGTGTCAGAACATCCACTGTGTAGTTTGAATCTTCCAGTTTTCTACTTTCATCATCTGTTAAACACACAGACCATTTAGCAACCTAAAAACTCAAATCAGAATACAGACTGCATGTTTTCTGTCTTTACTGTGTTTTGTTTTTTTGACTTAGTAGTTTGTTGGTTTGTGGACATCTTGTTCACTGTTTGGTATGTATGTTCTGTTTTGTTTGTTGTTAATGAAAGTTTGTTTCTTATCAAATAAAAAAGAAAAATACAGACTGCATGCACTTGAGAGTTCTCACCTTCAGAACCACTTTTTACCCGTTGAAAGTTAAGTATCACTCCCCATGTGACCCGGTCCTCAATGGAAAAAGAAGGGGAAGCTTCATCACTCCTAGTACATTGGATTGACACAAGCCTACCAGGCTTCAGAAATGGTAAACAGTACTTCGGAGAAAGCACTATATCACGAAGTTCAATCTTCAAACTCTTGTATTGCTGTAGCAGATTATAATAATTCTTTACACTATCTTCTTCTTCAATTATAATTGAATCCCTCTCTTGCTCAAGGTCCTTTGCTTGTTTCTGCAAAAATAACATAATTAAGGGTGTGTTCACTAGTCTTTTCTGGTTCGGTTCCTTAGGTTTTTGTACAAGCCAATAGATCATATCAAATTTTCAGTTCTTAACATACCACTTTGGCAAACCAGAGATTTTTAAGGTTTAAAATTAAAAAAAAAAAAATTAAAGAAAACAAAAACTAGCTGAAATCATCATAAAATATGATTTTGATTCTCTCTCTCCCTCACTCCCCCACACACAAGCAAACATAATTTTGGTTTCTTGATAGGTAAAGCATGATTTCGATTTGTGAATCTTCTCTAACTTATTCTTTTAAACAGATAAAAATATTCTTCTAACTAACTGCATACAAGAAACTTAGTCACCTGGTAACACCCAAGACCCAAAAAAAAACCCAAAGCTCCCAGGTAACTGGACAATGCAAAAACAAATGAGGAACAGATTCAAGCACCTTTTTACAGATAAGACACATGTTCCCCACCACTCTTACATACTAACTGGAAAATGGTCCACACACAGAATAAATTAAAATGTAATAGGTTTCTTCAATTTCCAACTTTCTTCTGTGATATTTGACTTCATAAGTTCATAAATTCAAAAATCTGTATCTAAGGAATTCAAGAAAGGGTGGGGTGGTTGGGGGT
>QANT01004720.1:0-17358 GCA_003254885.1 Purshia tridentata | reverse complement strand
TTTTTTCAAGCATTTCTTATTTTTCAGCCTCAGTGTACTGACAAAATTCTTCAATTGGAATCTTATTCTCAGAGCACAACCTGAGCGGAATGGCCACTCTCAGAGCCCCACAATCTGTTCCTCCTCCAGACGAAGACTGTCAGAGATTCAAAAAAGCATTTGATGGTATCCCTTGTTCTTCTCTCTCTCTCTCTCTCTCGCACAAATGATTGAATTTGATACTTGATTTCTATTGGTTTCATTGAAAATTCTGTGTCTTCAGACATTTTTATTCCAATTCAACTCATGTGTCACACCCCGACTCTCAGGCAAGTGAAAAACAACTGAAAACTGAAATCTGTAATCCCTTTTCTGAACTGTGAGCCATGAATATAAAACAATTTATTCAAATCAACTGTGATTTACAAAAACACAATTATAAAAAACCAAGGTGTAAAACAAGGTTTCCAAAACACTGGTGGTCCCACTGCCTCGTCTTCTCTCCACTATCTCCTCAGCCAGCTGAACTTGCAAAACAAACCCTGCACCCAACCAATGGTGAACCGGGTTTAAACAAAAACCTGGTAAGCTCACTAGAGCTCGTATGAGTTAAAACTAACTGTAACCTCAAATAGAAATTCAGTAAAATAATCAAATAAAGGAACCACCTTAAGCCTTAAACCAAAATCAAATCCAAAAATCCTCAACTTGGTCACAAATCCTCTGAAATCAGTAAAGCCCCACTTATCCTCAATTAAACCTTTAAACTGAAAATCACCTTGAAAAGGTCCTTAAGATCCTTACTTGGAATCCAACTAAATTCACCAACTGGAACTCACTAATCTTTAACATACTTCAAGTACCAACTTAAACCTCAATTCCCAAAAAAACCTCAAACCCTCTAGGATTCCCAATCCTAGTCTGTACCCACTTAACTAGCAACCAACAAACAAGCACACACAAAGCAAGCAAGTAACTGAACTGAAAATTAGCTAAACTTAAATTCACTCACAGTGTGCCACACAAAAAGACCGAACTGCCTTTCGTGGCGCCTTTGCTCGGATTCTAAAATTCGGCAGCACAACGGCATCGGAAATACAATTCTCGAGCCAAGGGTACCTGTTAAGACCAGACAGTTCACAAAACAACAGGGTTCACAAACAAGCCGGCAACTACTGAAACGGGCGGGAACCACCACGCACGGTGGCTGCCTGGCCTCAGAAAACAACCAAAAAGTCCAAGAAACTCACCCACGAGTTCGGGTGATTGGCCCAAGGCCAAAAACCAAGAAGACAAGTCGCTAGAACCACCACTCACGATGGGATCTACGGTGGTCAACCTGCCAAAAACCAAACTCACTAACGTCAAAAACAGGCTACACAAACATGTAGAGGAGGTCGAGAGGACAAAAACTCAAACCTGAGTCGACAACCAAAAGTGGCCGAAAACAGCTAGATTTGGCGGAGGAAGCTCGCAGCCTACTTTGCTTCGATCCGCCGTCCACGGCGGTCCAACTGACGATCAGAGCACACCACTGTGACAGCCTCAACGAGGAGAGAAGATCTGGGCAGATGCTTGGCCTCGTCATCGCTGGAAAGGTCGAGATCGTCGCCGATCTCCCACTGTACGGAAACTGAGGTTCTCGTTCTGGGCTGTTCTGGGCTGAACGGTGGCCAAGGGAAGGTGGAGGAGGAAGTGGCGAGCACAGCCAGCCAAAGACCTGCTTTAGCCACCACCGGATGCACCCCCACGCGCCGGTGGAAGCTCCGGCTGAAGGAGAAGTCGCGAGAGAGAGAGGGAGGTGCGGGAGAGAGGAGAGAGAAAGTGAGGAGAAACTGCCTTTTGCCCCTTTTAAAAAAATAACTTTTCAAAATTACAAGTTTGCCCCTCCTTTCATACGTCCATAACTTCCAAACCGTAGCTTCGTTTGACGTGTGCTTCATGTCTACAAACTCGTGATAATGAGACCTTTCCAACGGACCCAAAGTCAAAACCAAAACTTCACCCAAACAAAAAGTCAACTTTGGCTCAAGTTTAAAATCAAACTTAAAATTAGAAAAACGCCCAAAACATTTTACTTCTCAAAACAAAATCCCAGAAACCTTTAAAATGCTTTTCAAAACAACTTTGGAAGGTACGGGGTGTTACATCATGGGTCACTGGTAAATTTGTGATTCTCTTTCCGCATATTGGATGGATTGGCATAAAATTTTCATGGTTCATTGGTGAATTGGTTGTAGTATGTGTGTATGTGTGTGTGTTTATATGTGTATCAACTTTCTTCTCACATCCTCTGATTTTGTTGTTCCAAAAATGGGATGGCTGAAATTTTTTGGGATCGATCATTTTCATACCAAATTTTCTGTGTTTTTCCCATTATGTTTTGAATTTTTTCTTCATGGGTTATTAGTGAATACACAGATGCACACAAAAATGTATATATGTATGTATATGAACTATCTCTTCTTGTTCTTTCCTAGGGCATGGGCTAAAGCTTTTATGGTCACTTTTTACAACCTCAAAGGTCGCTTGCACTGGACATGGGCTGTGCCTACATATGGCTTTCAGGTCAAATTATGTTAACTCTTTGCTAATCACACCCCTCATTAAGAACCCCACATCCTCAAACCGTACATCACAGTATATATATAACTCTTTAATAATTAGTTTTAGACTAAATACTCTAATATTTATAATGGTTAGTTGAAATATGTATTACATTTTGCTTCCTATGCATCGGGCATATGAAAGTGTGCATCACAATATATAATTAAAGTAGATTTACCATAACTTTTGTTTAATGATTTTTTATTTGGTTAAATAGTTTGCAGTAATTTTTACCATTTGCTCTACTTTTTTCTTATTACATTCTTCTTTTGGTTTACTTACTATGTTCAGGAAAAAGAGGCAGCCAAAACAATCTTGGAAGCAAGAAGTACCAATATTGTCATCAGTTGCCAGCATCAGGTCCACTAGCTTCTCCCTTCTTGGGTGTTTGTAATTAGTGTACTAATGTTGGCTGTTTGTATTAATGTTGGATTATGGGACAGAATAAGTGTCCCATAATCCATATAGAGTGTACTTGAAAAGCAACAATAATAACGAATACAAATAAAGAATAAAAATATGGAAACAACTAGCATTTTTGGGTGGATTTAATTTCACATTGTCTTCAGCAGATTGTGGGGGATTGGACCATTTCTTGTTGAAGCAAGAGGTCCCCTCCTAAAATTCTTTGGAATGGTCCTTACTCTTTTCGATCTATCTCCAGTTTGGTCAATCAATGGCCTAAGCAATTTTTGTTCTTCATGCTAAATTAATTTATGCATCTGATATGGAGAAGGACAAGTGCTCTGACTAGTCCAGTGAGTCCTACAAGCTAGTCTACACATTTTTGGCCAGGAGTTGTAAAGTTGTTGACATGTTAAGAGTTGAGAGTTGAGACCATTCAATTCTCTTACAACCCTACCAGTAAGCTCATAGTGAACTTTGTGCATACCCCCCCAATATTGATTTTGTTTCAGAACTTTGTTTGGGATAATAAAATTCTTCATAATCACTTGTATGAACCACCTTCTTAACTACTTCTACACTCTTAAGTTGCATCCACTTGAAAAACTCCCAAGTCTCAGAGCCAGAATTTTCACTAGCTAGCACAGCAGCATCATTTGCCTTTCTCACTCATTTGATTAATTGCATTGAGTTTTTGTTATGTTTCTTCAATCTGGCTAACCTTAGATTAATCAAGTTATGTGATCAATACTTGTTAGGCACATCCGCACATATACTTGGATAATTGTTGTTCTTGTGAGTTCCCTTGGTGATTTATGTGTTTGTTTGTGTTCTAACACAAGACTTGCTACCTTGAGAAGCTTTTTGCTTTGGAGCAACCATGTACTTCTCAGCATGATGGCATTGATGGGGAGATGATGTTCATGGAGTTGCACATAGATATATTTAGAATAGTTTTTTTCTTTTTCTTTTCTCTTATAGGCTTTTAAGTTTTGTTGTTTAGCATATACATTTTTTGATATATTGAATATCAAGTTGTATATTTTGATAAATATATAAAACATATGTATGTATAATTTTGTATGTATGATTTTGGTATATATTATACAAGTAGTATGATATATTATACATATATCAAGTTGTATATTATGTTTTGTTTTGTATATTTTGGTAACATATGTAGGTATGATTCTTATAAAAATTATATTATCATCAAATATTAATATACAAATTATAAAATAATATTCAAAAAATTATACAATCAAAATAAAAAAAAAATTTATTAATGTTAAGGTGACAAATATTTTTCGTCTCCTAAATGTTTAGGCAACGATTAATTTTGTCCTCTAAAGGTTTAGGCAACGAATAAATTTGTCCTCTAAAGGTTTAGGCAACGAATAAATTTGTCTCCTAAACTAAAAATTATACAAATAAAATAAAAAAATTATATTTATTATTGTTAGGCGACGAAGACGATTGTCCCCTAAATGTTTAGGCGACAAATAATTTTGTCTCCTAAAATCCAAACCATCAAATAAAAAAAAGTTATATTTTTTAGGTTTAGGCGATGAACACTTTCGTCTCTTAAAAGGTTAGGTGACAATGAGATTCGTCTCCTAAGCTTTTAGGTGATGAAATCTGTTTCGTCTCCTAATCTTTTAGGTGACGAAATGGTTCGTCTCCTAAATCTTTAAGCGACGAGATACTCTTCGTTGGCTATTATTTTAAGTGACGGAATTGTTTCGTCACCTAAAGTTGTACTCTCGCTACAAAAGTATTTCGTCTCTTAAATTTTGTCGCCTAAAAGTTTAGCATAACATTTTTAAGCGATGAGTTTGCCGACGAATTTCAGCTTTAGGCGACGAAATTATTTCGTAGCCTAAATTTTTTTTTCTTGTAGTGTGAGTTTGGAATGGGTATTTCTTTAATTTTGTTTGGCCCTTGTGAATAACAATTGTAAGCCCAGATACTCCTATATTTGAAATGGGTGTTCCTCATAAGTACGTCTCATAAAGTCTAATCATATGCAATTATCATTCTTTTCATAAGTCTCTTCAAGCCCTTCATTGATACCATATTTATTCACTCATTTTGCAAGGTGTATGACATAGTAGCATATTTTTATGTAGTTCATTAAGCATTCTCATTATATTTTGTATTTGCTTGAGAATCAAATTTCACTTTCTGCATTTGAGATATTCTTGCTGCTTTGGACTTGTCTTGAAATTAATCATATCATATTAGTATGTTCCTTAAGCTATGCTAATAAACAAATTAATTAAACATGCCTGGAATTAAACTAGAAAGGCCTTAATGACTTCAAAGGATGAACTATATTGCTCGAACATTATTGTAGAGCTTTGATCTTTTTCATATGCACTGTCCTATTACAATATTTTCACTTTCTTCTATAATGTGAAAACAATTGTGGCTTTCACTTTTGATTACTTGCTTGCTGCAGCTAGATCTTCTAAATTGATTTTGCTTAGTTGATGCTTGCTACAAGTGAAATTATTAATGTTATCCAATTTTCTATTTGTTCCTAAGATGAGATTGTGGAGAAGCAAAACGCCATACTTGATGATCTAATGAAGGAGTATCCTGCGGGTACACTAATAAAAGATATTTCAGTTCCTGTTGAGGTTAGGACTCAAATATTTATGTATGTAGTGGGTGTTTAGCCAGGATTGGCAATTCGCGGATTGGGCTATGGGCGGTTTCGTGATCTTGGGTCGCCTTCTACACCTTCATCAAAGTCTACTATTGAAGAGTTGCAACAATTATGAACATAGGGTGAGCAATTGCAAGCTCAGCTTTAAGAAGAAAAGGCTGCAATGGAAGGTTTAATGCAACTTCAGTTTATTTTACCACAACTAGACTCTTATTCCTGGGTTAGTAATACCTCCTCAGATGCAGCCTCAAAATGTTGATGGTTGTGGTGGTGAAGTTGAGAATAAGGGTGAGGGTGAGGGTGAGGAGGATCATACCTCTCTTTAGGGTTATCTAGAGTTAATATTTGTGAATATTAACTAGGCTGCCTTATATATGGACTGTTTTTGGATATTAACTAGGTTGCCTCACATATGGATTATTTTTTGGTATTAACTAGGTTGACTGTTCCATATATTTATATAGATCAGCATAAACTCATTGTATGTTTTTAGATTTATGAATACACTGTTACTTTTTATTAATTATAATATTACAGAGTGTTGTGATGTGTAAAAATATATAAATAAATAATTTTTGGATAAAAATTATTTTATTCAAAAAATTTTCAATGGTAAAATATGCTGACAAAATAGCTTTGTCGGCAATGGTTTCTCCCGACAAACAACTTTGTCCCAAAAAACACTTTTCCCAACAAAACATTTGTCAGTAAATTTGTTATCTTTGCTGGCAAAATAAGTTTGTCAAGAAAATTCTAAAATCGAATTTTTTTTAATTCATAGAGCTTTTGCAAACAAAATGTTCGTCAGCAATTATTTAAGCTGATGAATGTGGCCAACAAAATCACTTTGTCGCCTCAGAATTTTTTGGACTAAAGGGAAAATTTTGTCGGGAAAATGTTTGCTCGACAATATTTGGGACCTTTGCCGACAAAATCATTTTGTCGGGAAAGCTAACATTTTTTGTAATGCTGGCCAACCGAGCACATTTTGGTGCAACTTTAACCAAATTTGACTTGGTGTGCATTGAAATGGCATTTTCGTGCATTCTTAACATATAGAGTGCTACCCCATGCTTTTTTTGCCAATCGGGCACGTTTTGGTGCAATTTGGATGAAATTTAGACAGAGTATGCACCGAGATGATGTTTTCCTCCCATCTAAACGCGAAATGTGATTCATTAGGGCTAAAACACTAATCCAAGCATGAGAAAGTGCTTTCCCATGTCTTTCTTGCCAACCAATAGTGTTTTGGGGAAACGTTAACCAGATTGTACTTAGTGTGCACCAAAATGAAGTTAACCAATAGTTCTTTACGGGTAGCATGCTAATCGAGACATGAGAAAGTGCTTCCCCATGTCTTTCATGTCAACAGACCACGTTTTGGTCCAACTTCAACTAAATTGGACTCAGTGTGCATCGAAATGACGTATTCCTACATTCTTAACACCTAAAGTGGTTCTTTAGGACTAGAACACTAATCCAAACATGAGAAAGTTCTTTCCCATTTCTTTCTTGTCAACCGAGCACAATTTGGTCCAACTTTAACTAAATTGTACTTAGTGTGCACCGAAATGACATTTTCATGCATTCTGAACACCTAAAATGGTTCTTTTGGCCAAGAACGCTAATCAAGACATGAAAAAGTGCTTCCTCTTGTCTTTCTTCCCAACCCGGCACGTTTTGGTGCCAGTAGGACGAAGTTACATTGAGTATGCATCAAAATGAAGTTTTGTTCCTTCTTAACACGAAATGTGCTTCTTGCGGGCTAGAAAACTAATTCAAGAATGAGAAAGTGCTTCTTCATGCCTTTCTTGCCAACTAAGCAGGTTTTGGTGCAACTTTAACTAAATTTGACTTACTGTACACTGAAATGACGTTTTCGTACATTCTTAACACATAAAGTGGTTCTCTAGGGCCAGCACACTAATTGAGATATGAGAAAGTGCTACCCCATGCCTTTTTCTCCTAGCTGAGCACATTTTAGTGCAATTTGGATGAAATTGGACTCAGTTTGCACCGAAATGATGTTTTCTTCCCATCTAAACATGAAATATGTTTCTTTAGGGCAACACTACTAATTGAGACATGAGAATGTGGTTCCCCATGTCTTTCTTGCCAACCGAGCTGTTGATTGTTTTCTTTTAACCAAATAAATACTCAATTCTAAGTTTACTCGCAAGTGCACGAATCGCAGCGTAGCAAAGCATGCAAATAACGAGATCGATCCCACAAGGAATAGGTAAACATGCATCAAACCAATTTAGCTTATTCACACACACACACGACATGGGGGTTTAGATTTTAGGTCAAAACTCACAGACACACTTTAACACACACACACACTTTCATGGCATTTTTAAGCATCAGAATCCACCAAACTATCAATGATCAACTAATTTGATAATCATGCAATTTCAAAAGACTACGAACATAAAGTTTGACTACCAAAGGCTTTGGCTATTTCCCCTTAGCGTTATACCTTCCTTATGCATGTACTAAGAACTTATTAGGCCTACCCTAGCAAGTTAACGTGCATGTTCCTATGTACTAAGAGCTTATCGGGCCTACCCTAGCAAGTTATCGTGCATGTTCCTAGATAAACTAGGGCAATCACCCATGCACGAGTCATTACGATTTGTGAAGATGTCAAACACGCAGACCACCTATCCAACCAAATGTACACGGCGCTATCATACGAATACTATTACCACAACCGTTGCTTAAGTGGTTGTTTATTACTTCTAAAATTGTCATCCTTTCGAGCTTATTCTAATCACTAGATGCTTTATCCTTAAGGTGGCCAGTCCTAAAGACTCTACAACTAGTGCCATTTAATTAGATAATAGGATTTTATGTAAGTACCATCATCATCAATTCCAGAAATCATACTTCAAACATTGAACATAAATAGAGGCTTCATCTTTAACTTAACAATGCATAAAAGTAACTAAGACATGAACATAAAAATAAAATATTTAATTGAATAAAAAAACTGCCAATCCATGTTCAAGATCTTAATTAATACCTAAAAATAATAAAACAACACAAAAAGCATAAAAAAGGAAGAAGGAAACCACAAGGAAGTCACAGTAAGGCAAGGCGGCTTGCAGCAAGGCTTAGGGCAGCAGGGGGTGTCACGACCTCCTTCTCTCCTTGGCTCTCTAGGCTGCACGGCATACTCCTCCTCTAGGCTTGGCTTGCTTGCAGCACACACTCTCTCTTTCTCTCCAAAAATATAAAATTCTGACTTTGTGGGGTGAGAGCAGATTTTCCTTGAAAAGAGCATGTAAAATAATGAGGAGAGGAGGCCTTTATATAGGAGTGAGAAGGTGCTGATTCCTTGGCCTCCAAGGACTAGGACTTGTGGCACAATTAGGAAAGTAGGATTAAGGTTTCTCCTTGTGGGCTTGCGGCAAGGCTTGGTCACTTAAGCCCATTTCACTTGCGCCTCTTCCCTTGCATGCGTGTGGGCTTCTCCCTTGGTCCATTCGCATGCCACCTTAGGCCCATTCCTTCATGTGATGTTGACTTGAGCCCATTGACTTGATGAAGCTTCTAGAACCCCTTTGAGTTTGGCCCAACATTCCTTGGTCCACTAGGAAACTTTGTCCAACTAGGGTTAGGTTTTTCAAGTCCAACTAGGATTAGGATTTCCTAGTACAATTAGGATTTCCCTTTCCAGCCCAACTAGGGTTTACCTTTCCTAGTCCCACTAGGATGTACCTTTCCTAGTCCCACTAGGATTTGGTTTTCCTAGTTCAACTAGGATTTCTCATTTCTGGCCCTGGACACTGATGGTTTTCCTGGTTTGGCTAGGATTCCTAGTTTGAGTAGGATTTCAGCTTTCCTAGTTCCACCAGGATTTCTTCAGTTTTCCTAGTTTAATCAAGAATTGTCCAATTTTGGTTCTTTTGGCTTCTTTCTTCATAATTGATTCATTTGACCTACAAAAGACAGAAACAAAGCAAAAACACACAAAATGCCAAGTTCTAGCGCTCTATGTTAGAGAGTTAGCATATAAAAACATGCACAAATGCACACTGAACACGAGCACTTTTTGTGCAACTTTAACCAAATTAGACTTAGTGTGCAATAAAATGATGTTTTCTTGCATTCTTAACACATAGAGTTGTTATCTAAGGCCAACACGCTAATCGAGAAATGACAAAGTGCTACCCTATGCTTTTTTTTGCCAACCGGGCACGTTTTCATACAATTTGGATAAAATTAGACTGAGTATGCACCGAAATGATGTTTTCATCCCATCTGAACATGAAATGTGCTTCTGGAGGCTAGAACGCTAATCCAAGCATGAGAAAGTGCTTCCCCATGTCTTTCTTGCCAACCAATAGTGTTTTGGTGCAACATTATCTGAATTGTACTCAGTGTGCACCGAAATTGACACGCCCCGACCCTCGGGCACGTGCCTAAACTGCTGAAAACTGCCAACTATTTCCTGTGGGCCCTTTTTTTCTGAAACATGTGAGCCATGAATAGTAAAATAATTTACTGAAATAACTGTAATTTTACAAAAGCACGTTTATAAAAATAAGCTGTAAAACTTTTACATAAAAATCAAACTGTAAAATAAGTTTCTGCAACTGCTGCTGGTCCCACTGCCTCGTCTTCACTCCACCGTCTCCTCAGCCTGCAAGCCTACAAAACCAAACCCTGCACCCAACCACAGGTGCACCGGGTTTACACACAAACCCGGTAAGCTCACTAGAGCCCGTATGAGTGAAAATCCAACTGTAACCTCAAATTAACTGAATTAAAATAATCAACCACAATCCATCTTAATGCCTCAAGTACAGTCAAGCCACAAGTCACAAACACAAATCTTATCCTGATTACCAAAACCTATAAACCAATCGATTCCACTGTGCCAAACTGTAATACCTCAATTAAACCTCTAAACTGAAATAACCTCGAATCCATCCACGAGATCCTTACTTGGGATCCAACTAGATCCTCCAACTGGAATCCGCTAATCCTCGAATAATAACTACTGATCCTTATTTAGAATCCAACTTAATCCTCATTTGATCCCCACTGTTACTCCAATCTCTTACTTAAGCCTTTAACCTCGATTAACCTTTAACACCTCGAGATCTTCAATCTTAATTTCCATACCCCCCTTAACTAGCAAACAACAACAAATCACACAAAGCAAACGAGCAAGCAATTAACTGGACCAGAAAGTTAACTGAACTGAAATAAATTGATCTTAAATTCACTCACAGTTTTCCGCACGAAAAGACTGAACTACCCTTCGTGCCCTTTGTGGCTCCTTTGCACGGATTCCAAAATCCGGCAGCACAACGGCATCGGAAACACAATTCCCGAGCCGAGCACACCTGTTAAGACCAGACAACCATCAAATTCACAAACAAGCCAACAAACAAACAAAACGAGCAGGAACCACCACACATGGTGGCTGCCCGACTCTCGGAAAAACACTCGAAAAGTTCAGAAGCTCACCCACAGGCTCGGGTGGTTGGCCCGAGGCCAAAAACTACTGAACGGTCACTGGAACCCCCACACGCGGCGGGTCCCACGACGGTCAACGGCTAGTCAACGGCGGTCAACTTGCCAAAAGTCAAAGTCAAGTTTAGCTGAAACAAATTACACAGGCACGTAGAGGAGATCGAGGGGATCGATTCTCAAACCTGGGTCGACGGCCAAAAGTGGCCGGAAAAGGAAGGAAAACGGCCGGGAAGCCGCCGGCCTGCTCAACGCCGATCCGCCGTCCACGGCGGTCCAACGGTTCAATCGAACCCACCAACAAGCTGGGCTCGACGAGGGGAGAAGATCTGGGCAGGTGGGAGGTCGCGTCGTCGCCGGAAACGGCGAGATCGCCGCCGACGCCGACTGTGCACAATTCGAATCTCCACTTTCCGAGCTAAAGCACGGCGAGCACGGGAAGCTAAGGATCGACTTCAGCCGCCGCCGGACGCGCCCCCACGCGCCGGCGAAAGTCACGGCTGAAATGGGTGTCGCGAGAGAGAGAACCTTGCGGGAGAGAGGAGAGAGAAAGTGTGAAAAATCTGGGTTTTTGGGCTTTTAAAAACACCTTTTTCAAAATTACCAATGTGTCCTTCTCTTCACACGTCCGTAACTTTCAAACCGTAGCTCCGTTTGACGCGTGCCACGTGTCTACGAACTCGTGAGGACGAGACCTTTCCAACGAACCCAAGGTCAACGCGAAAAGTCGTCCCGACCAAAAAGTCAACTTTTGCCCCCTTTTAAAAGTCAAACTTTAAAATTGAAAAACGTCCAAAACGTTTTACTTTCCAAATAAAATTCTGAAAACCTTTAAAAAGCTTTTCAAAACCACTTTGGAAAGTACGGGGTGTTACAGAAATGATGTTTTCGTGCATTCTTAACACCTAAAGTGGTTTGTTACGGATAGCACACTAATCGAGACATGAGAAAGTGCTTCCCCATGTCTTTCATGTCAACCGACCACGTTTTGGTCCAACTTCAATCGAATTGGACTCAGTGTGCACTGAAATGACGTATTCCTGTATTCTCAGCACCTAAAGTGGTTCTTAGGGCTAGAACGTCAATCCGAATATGAGAAAGTGCTTCCCCATGTCTTTCTTGTCAACCAAGAACATTTTGGTCCAACTTTAACTAAATTGTACTTAGTGTTCATTGAAATGACGTTTTCACGCGTTCTTAACGCCTAAAATGGTTCTTTTGGTCAAGAACACTAATTGAGACATGTGAAAGTACTTGCCCATGTATTTCTTCCCAACCGGGCATGTTTTGGTGGCAGTTGGACCAAGTTACATTGAGTATGCATCGAAATGAAGTTTTCGTTTCTTATTAACACGAAAGTGCTTCTTGCGGGCTAGAAAACTAATTGAAGAATGATTAAAAAGTGCTTCTCTATGTCTTTCTTGCCAACTGAGCACGTTTTGGTGCATCTTTAACTAAATTGCACTCACTGTACACCGAAATGACGTTTTAATGCAACTTTAAACAAATTGGACTAAGTGTGCACCGAAATGACGTATTCGTGCATTCTTAAGACCTAACATGGTTCTTTAGAGCTAGCACACTAACCGAGACATGTAATAAAGTTTACCAGCCAGAAGGCCTTGATTATCGAACACTCACCTAATTATTGTTCTCCTAATGCATAGACTAAAAGCTTGATTATCGTAAATTAGCCTAGTTAACTAAACATATTCAAAAGAAGTGATAAATATCATGACAGGACCGCCCCAAAGTTTACCCTGAGACGACCCTGTTGGGAACGCCACATCTCACGACATGGGTCTCGATCCTACCGAAAGTTCGGCAGCATCTCCTTTTTAAAAGCCTTACCCATAAATGAGATATGCCCTGTTAAAACTCAACAATAACCAGAGAATCTCAACAAATAATCTCTTAACAAAAATAATAGTCAAAACAACAACCCAACCCAAAATGGTCACCTCAAAGTAATCTCAGAGTATATCTAAAGGAATTACATCATTCGAGAGAAATGAATAATTGAAATAAATATGTGAAACTATGCCTACATAGTCTCTGATATCAGAAGATGAAAAAGTGGCTCGACGCTCAAGTGGCACGAACGGGATCCTCGTCACCTGGGGGAGAACATTTAAAACACAAAACTATGAGATAAAACTCAGTGAGTGGACAAAAAATAAATTTAAACAATCCTTTTTCAACATAAGTATATTAACATAGAATTTCTCTTTCGAATTCCCCAGTTTTAAAACCAATTCGCAAAAATCATAAGATCAAAACCATAAATCCCAGGTCCCACTCGTCATAAGTCCAAAACCTTCATAATTATACAAAGTATAATTTCAGAAAAAAAACTAAATATATAAATACGGTTTCAAATATTTACAAGAGTTAAAACATTTATGATAAGTAGTAGCAGCACAAGACATTTACTAGTATATCAAAATACTTAAAACTCTCACCGTAGTACCCATAAACTCTCTATCAATACGTACACGTGAGCCAAGTACGTGTACATAGATATGGCTAACCTTTATCAATACGCGAACACACAATGATTCGCATAGATTCCAACTTTATCAATACACGAACACACAATGGTTCACATAGATCCCAACTTTATCAATACACAAACACACAATGGTTTGCATAGATTCCAACTTTATCAATACGCGAGTAGATAGTGCACCAGGACACACGGCCCAAAGCCTATATGTGTGAACCGATGGGTCCCAAAAACCTATAACTAGCCATTTACCTCCGGGTACTGTCCAGTGGTTTAAAAAAAAACCATAAACCAATATTCTTATAAACATATTACATATAAAATCTCAAAATACCACAAGATAAACATTGCGAATAAAATAATTATTCAATCAATCCAATTTCAATCGATACTTAAACAAATTCAAATAATTTTAAAACATTTAAAAGACAACTTTGTAATCAAAAATCCACTCACAAACTTGGTAAGCAAAACGTAAGCCTCGCCGATCACCAAACCAACAGCCAAGACTCAAAAAGTCACCTGAAAACACTTCCGATCGTCCTGTAAAAACACGTAAGGTCCAGATTAGTTCCCAAAAGCCTTAAAATAAGGAAAAAAAACATTTTTTGGTCACTAACCGGTCCAGCACCGCCGCACGTGGCGGCGCCAGCGGTGGTCAACAACGGCGGCCACGGGAAAGTTGACTTTTTTGGTGACCAACCCAGAAAATATAATTGACCATACTGAATCGATGGGCTCGACGAGAGGAACAACTTTGTCAACTGGGCTGAGTCCAAAAAGTGGCCGGAAGTGGCCGGAAAACCCCAATTTCAGTCTGAAATTTTTGTCTTCGATCTGAAAATTCAAACCTATACAAAAAATTATAAAGCATACATGGTTGGAAAGCTTGAAGTGTGAGCATTTCAAAAAGGTAAGAATTGAATCAAACCGAGGTCAGACGAAGCGGGAATTTGGATTTGAAACTCACGGTAGCCGAAACTTTCAAGGCTCAATTCGTCGTCTACAGTGGTCCGATTAGGACGATTTATATATTGATGGAAAGGGAACGAAGAGATGAACAAAATCTAATAACTTGATGTCCAACAAATACTGCACGCGCCTCCATGCGCGGCCGGAAGGTCCGACGGCGATTTTGTTCGCCCAAACACTGTTCACGCGAAAATTTGTGAAATTTTTATTTTTTTTTGAAAAATGAAATTATTTTCCTATTTATATGTTCCCTTCCAAACTTTAAACCGTAAGTCCAAATTACGAGCCGTTTCTTCCTACGCGCTCGTGAGGTTGAGCTCTACGCAACCATATAAAAATTTGGGTCAAAACACTCTTTTAAAAATATACGTCCCTTGAAAAACCAAAACTTCCCTAAGTGAGGGCAAATTGGTAAACGTTTTGGAGCAACTTTAAAAAAACTTGGTCTACGTGCGCACTGTACCGAAATGACGTATTCGTATATTCTTAACACTTAGACTAGTTCTTTAGGCTGGAACGCTAATCAAGACATGAGAAAGTGGTTCCTATGTCTTTTTTGCCAACTAAGAAAGTTTTGGTACATCTTTAACCAAATTTGGCTTGGTGTGCAGTGAAATGACATTTTCGTGCATTCTTAACACATAAACTGGTTCTCTTGGGCTAGCACGCTAACACTACTACAAAAAGCTCAATAGACATCACATTTTTATTATCATTTATTAATAAAACTGATATTAGAAAAACTTAAACATCAGTTGATTTTTCTGCCGATATCTAAAGTAACTAATATATCAGCACAATTTTAAACTGATATTTAAAAATATGCCTTTTGCCAATCTACCACCTAAAAACTGATAACTTTGGTGACCTAAAAAAAAAGGCGCTTAATTTTCCCTCCCACTTACAATTTCATTTTGGGTTACACAAAACACAAAACCCCAAGGCTGTTCTGCCCCAAGACAGAACCCCTCAAGACAAAACCCCTTAGTCAGTCTCACACTTTCAGACACTCTAAAGCTTTCAGATACATCAACACTACCACACTCACAGAGATCACACTTTCAGACAAATCAAAACACTCACAAAGGTCTCTTCTTAAACACAGACGAGACGAACAAAGACGGAGGAGGCGACACCAGATCGATCGATCGCTGCAAACCTCCATCAAAATCGTGGTCAGTGGAGGCGTCCACCACTGGAGATCGACATTGAGGTTAGTGTCCGCCTCTAACCTTTCCTCTTCGTCTTCTCTGTTTCTTCCTTCTCTCTGCGTTTCTGTGGCTTCTATTTACAGAAAATGGGGCTTCACACATGTTAGTTTCTTTTGGTGTTAAATAATTTTCTAAAATTTCATGCCTTATATTTGGGGTTTTGTTGAATGTTACTGAAATTAGGGGTTAAATGTTGGATTTTTCTGTTGGAAGTAATGGGTTTAGGTCGAATTTTTCATTTGGTAATTATGGGTTTAGGCTGAAAGTGAAAGCCCCAAATAATAAGATTATGGGTTTAGGCTAAATGAAAATAGTTTTGTTTGCAGATTTTCCCCACTCTATATTGGTTGGTGCCCAAGAAGATGGATTATTATAATGCTGATTTTGGAACTATCCTAAACTTTCATAAACATATATAATGTTGATATTTTTCACGTGACTGGGTTTGGATAATTATGCAGAATGTGTGTGAAATAGGACCTTTTAGTCGATTGTGAATTCAATCCCATTCAATTCAGAAGATTGACCAAAATAAGAGGCTCACATAAAATAAGTCAAGGAATTACAACTCTATGTCATCATGACAAACACTTAATTCATATGCATTTATTCCTTTTGGGAGGCTTTGTGATGTAGAACAGATTGAAAAGTAGCTTAAGTGTTGAAAACTAGGGAAATTATTTCTACTAGACTTTGCTCTTGAGTCCAAATATAGTCGATTTATATATCAAATCGAAGGGAATCGCACCATGATTCCAACTCATTGCTAAAAGCCGTGACTAATAGGCTTTTTTGGGTATCCGAGGTTTTTTAGGGCCTCAAAACTGCATCTGAAGTTTTTCACCATTTTATTTATTTTCTGTTTTATTTTATTTGGGTTTGTTTTAGCTCACAGGCTTTAATTATGTGATCTTTTAGCCCTAGGGTTTCATAAAAATGTATTTAAGGTTTTTTCTAAGTAGATGTTAGTAATTTTTTCGACAATTATTTAATAAAAGTTTTGAGTTTGCTCTCAATCTTCTTGGTTTCTTGTTCTAAGTGCATTACTTTGATTACAAAGTCTAGGTCCAGGGCCACTGCCCACAAAATATGTCAATGAATTGAGCCCCAATAGGCTATGTATTCTCACAATTAATTCTAAGCTGCTCATCCTTCTAAAGATTTCAAGGAATTGAGGCTGAAAAAGCTCACCTTTGGTGGCTTGTGGGGTTCTCAACAATCCATATCATATTCTAGAAACTGGTTTTGTTCATGTTGTCTACAGCCAACTTTTATTTCCAATTTTTCTTTTTGTGTGGCTAGTTTTGAGGATATATATATTTATAGGGTCTTGGACTCTTGGTCCATTCAATCACCTTTTCCTCTAGGGCTGATTAATTATAATTTAGAGATTTTTTTTCCTATAATATTAAAGTTACACACAATAAGCTAGCTAGTGTCTGACAGGACCCTCCCCGAGTTCCACCCTTGAACTCGGGGTGACCCTACGGGAATCCAATGTCAAGGAAAATTCTACCGAAAAT